>JACCGJ010001616.1:64225-158551 GCA_013407085.1 Atriophallophorus winterbourni
ACATTAAGGGAATACGTGCCTAATTTCAGATAGAACTTCTATGTTCCTTTCGGTGTTGATCCTAATCAGAGTTCCTTTGCTGGATCCATTTTTTCGCGTTACGACGAAGCTTAAGGCAGTGCTAACTCTTGTGTAATTGATATCCGCAGTTCGTGTGCAAACAAATCCTTATTTATTCAATCAATTCGATGGTGGACAGTGAATTTCGAGATTAGCGTGTTTGAGGATCTTTTTTCACAACGAGCTTGAAATGGCCTTATGCCAACGAGATACACTCAAGGTCGACCTTAACCTGGTACATAATATCCGAGAATATGACTGCAGGATCCTAACATCAAGAATAATAGGCCATGCGATGTTAATTTGTGTTAATCAAACTGAAAATGATTACAGGGTATAACAATCTCCGTTCACACGAAACATAATCACTCACTATCGCTTCGGTAAAACTTGCATATCCAAGGTTTGCAGTTGATCTTAGGTTTAGCTTCGTTTAGCTGGATCCATTTTTCGCGTCGTTACGCGAAGCTAGGCAGTGCTAAATTTTGTGCAATGATATCCGCAGTTGTGTGCAAATAAATCCTTATTATTCAATCAATCGATGGTGGACAGTAAATTCGGGATAACGGCGTGTTTGAGGATCTTGGTCACAACAAGCTTGAACGCTTATGCCCAACGTGATAACCCAATGGTCGAATGGACCTGGTCACATAATATCAGAGAATATGCCTGCAGGATCCTAACATCAAGAATAATAGGCCATGCGATGTTAATTTGTGTTAATCAAACTGAAAATGATTACAGGGTATAACAATCTCCGTTCACACGAAAAATAATCACTCACTATCGCTCGGTAAACTTTTGCATATTCCAAGGTTTGCGAGTTGATCTTCGGTTAGCCTCCCTGTGCTATGATCAATCCTGAGATTCGAAACTCTGGTTGCTGGAGGAAAAATGAAAGTTAATTGATTCATGGATCATAGTCATACTCACGTGATTTTTGACTAAAATCATCGTAGGTTACTGTTTGCGAGTAAAATCTGAGCAGAGAGTAATAGGAGAGCTTATTTCGGATACTACTCGAACGACAAACTTATCCCAAAATAAACGTATTGTACGATGCGCATATCTGTACGATTAAGCTGCGAACTAACGATTCAAGCACACAGTGAATCAAATTAAGACACGCAAATCATAGCATTGATATATTGTGAAGGTGTGAAGTACATTTGCAATGAGCGTTCATCATAAGCTTTCGGATCAAATGCAGAACAGCAACCTCCAGCGCAACACTAGGGCAAGAAACGCGGAATAATTCGAGCGATAATAATTGCGACCTCCTGATAATTCGGGAAGATTGCGTGAGAACGATTTGAGGGACGAAATCTGGGGTAACATGAGGTCATAGACAACGGAACGCGATGACTGAATTGGACTATATAAAATAGGCGTGTGTTTTGTTCTTTGTCATAAACGAGTTTCACCAATCGGCTTTCTCTTTCAGTTTTAGGATTCGTAGTGGAACGCGATCAGCGTTGAACAGGTAACGTGGTTATTTTTGAATCGATAACCGGAAAGTTTTGCTAAGAGGCCAGCAATTCGAAAGCTGCGATCTGTTACCCAGGAATGAGCTGGCGTAATTACTCCCGGCTTCTATTCAGCCGCTATAATATCAATAGTGTAACTGACAATTCGGTGCGGGGAAAATCGAGTTCAACGTCAAATATTTCAGTCACGAAATAAACACCAATGTGTCTATCCAACGGTTGAGTTACGCGTCCAAACCCACCAATATATTAACAATACAATACGTGAGATGAGTACGGTACTATTGAAGCAAAATAATTACCGTAAATACCCGCGTATAAGACGCACTTTTTTCTTCATAAGTTGCCCTAAAAACCATTGTGCGTCTCATCCATGGATACTTTTATTATATAAATTATGCATTTATCATAATATCAAAAATTTAGATCCTTGTCTATTGATAGGTTATTTCTTCCGAAAAAATCCCTTCACCAGTTCATCGACGCCTTATAATCTGCAATGCTTTGCTCTTTCGCTATTCTTAGTGCCTGTAAACGAAGAGTAGTGGTGCTGACCCCCAGACAGTCTCGACGAGTACCTTGAATCTATTTAATGAGCGCCTTTTCCAGGTTAGGTTGGTGAGCCTTCGAGCCTCTGTTCATTCTCTTCACCTTTCACATTTCTTCAAGGGTACTTTCGGCTTTTCTCCATTTTCTGATCACGCATTCAGTCGGACCAAACTGCCGCTCAGCTGCCCGGTTCCCGTGTTCTTTCGCGTACTTGATCACTTCCATTTTAAAGTTTGAAGTATAGCTTTGTCGTTTTGTCTTCGTCATGTTGAAGGGTAATAATGAACTGTATATTTAAAAACACCGGTAATAGGTAGAATATTTATACTGCTGATGTGTAATATCATGAAAGTGTAATATTAACCAATCATGGAGTAGTACTTTACTCTCTTTCGAGCAGAAACTTTTCCTTAAAAAATGTCATCCAATCATTCGACACCCAATAATGAGAATTGCACTTTCCACGATAGTCTACATTGGCTAGACAGACATCAGCTGACTGACAGGATGAATGAGTAAGCAATCAGCACACACGACGATTGTATGGAGCGATTGTATGGAGTTCACCGTGATTGACTTAAGTTCACCGTTTCTATGAAAATTAATGGAATTTAAGGATTGAAATTAGGATGCGTCCTATACATAGGTACACAGTTTTTTCATCGTTTTTATGGTCAAATATCCACTGCGTCCTATCCATGGTATCGTCCTATACGCGGGTATTTACGGTATACAATAAAAATAGCAAACCTCAATTATTCCGCTTCGTACTGAATCCAAAAACAAGAATATTCAACATCAACAATGACCACGAACGATTGCAACTTCAAATAGCGCGCAAACGGCCAAATAAAGATACACAAAATTAAGCTCAAGAACGAATAAATTTCGAGTAGTTGGGTAAAACAAAAATGGTGAAAGTATACAAAAATACCAGCAGATTCAAACAGTTAGTTGTCGATAAAATAAATTCAATGTACATCTTACAACACCGCCCCCGAAATCCGCGCCGGATTTCTCAAAGGCTGTCAACTTACATGCTCTGGTATCCTACCCTATATCTTTACCCATAGCTGATTATATCATAATGACAACCGGACGTTATTATCTGAGAACAAAGTGAGATAATGTCACGATGCACAAGACGTTTTCCACGCCTCACACATGTGACAAAATTCACCGGCAATTTCAGCCAGATTGGTTACAAGCCAGACGTTTTTCATGCCTTACCACAACCAATCTAGCTGGCCTGGTCCCTTTACGTGACAAAAACAGTTCGATGATTTATTTTCTCCCGGTACAGTCAAATCAGTCCAAAAGCATTTTCGATCTAATTCGAAATGAATTTTTCCATCGAGTACGGTAGTAAGTGATACTACCAGCTTAGCGGCTACTAATTCCAGACACGAAATAGTAACAGGCTTGACCAGAGCAACTCGCGACCTCGAGCAGAGTTGGCAACAATATGACTTAGGGCTAAATCGAGTGTAAATTGCTGCTTCATACCTAAGTTCCAACGCATCAAAGAATGCATGTAACTGAGGCCGAACTACGTGAGCACCCTTGCGCTTCATAGATCGAGGAATTCTTAGGGATCGCGGTTTCATCACGCTTGCATATTTATGGAGTAACTTTGGATTTCGAAGAAACCTAGAACGCAGACTGTGTAAACGCGACTTCGCTTGTTTACGGTTGCGGCAGATTCTATGGAAATCTCTTTTTCAAGGTAGACACACTTCAAAATTGCAATCTTTCTGTTTAGTCCCATGATACGCTTGTAACACATCCGCTCCAATAAGCAGGCCAACTGTGGTATCGGGACCATCATTTGAAACAAGATCCTTCAAATGATTAGGTGAAGCGAGGCAGTCCTTTTTCGTCAAATGCTCAACCATTTCAGGAAGTTGCATAGACTCATTCATCATAGACAATTCAAATCTTACTCGTGCAATTCGAGTAGCATTCGCAGCTATCAACAGTTCTAACTCAGCCTCTTGACGCATCTGTTCTTCTGCTAATTGTGCCAACAAAAACTGAGCCCTAAGATTATGAGAGCTAGAACTAACTACCGGACCAGAGCATGACATGTTATCAACCAATGAAGAAACACCGACTTGCCCGTCAAACAGGTCCTTTTCATTGTTTCTTGGATGGATCTTTGACCACTTGTTCTCCATTTTTTCTCAATGTTCGAAACGAAGCAAATTGAGTACTGCCAATTTGAGTACTGTCCCAATGTTCCAAACGAAGCCAAACTGAGTACTGTCCAATGTTCCAAACGAAGCCAATTAAGTACTGTAACCGACAATTTGGTCCGGGGAAAATCGAGTTCAACGTCAAAGATTTCAGTCACGATATAAACACCAATGCGTTATCCCACGGTCGAGTTACGCGTCCGAAGCCACCAATATATTGACAAGACAATACGTGAGATGAGTACGGTACTGTTGAAGTAAAATAATTATACAATGAAAATAGCAAACCTCAATTATTCCGCTTCGTACTGAATCCAAAAACAACAATATTCAACAGCAACAATGACCACGAGTGATCGCAACTTCAAATAGCGCGCAAACGGCCAAATAAAGATACAAAATATAAGCTCAAGAACGAATAAATTCGAGTAGTTCGGTAAAACAAAAATGGTAAAAATATACAAAAATACCAGCAGATTTAAACAGTTAGTTGTCGATAAAATAAATTTAATGTACATCATACAAATAGTATCATATTTTTTTTAGTTTCTCACCATCGTCTGCAGTCCACCAGTTGTGAAAGATAATCGAAATACTAATTGTAAGACCAAGGGTGAAAGTCAGGACTGGAAAACAAGTTTAATTAGTAGCCAACCCCGGCATCAGTGATATGACCTTATGGCTAAACAGCCTATTGTAAGCATAGAGTGTGTCGCGTCTCGTGTGAATGTCCAGAATCAGACGTCGATTTTTCTTCTAGTGGGTATCCACGTCAATCCAATACAAGTTGACAGTTGACACAGCGGCCCACATGCGTAAACGTACCTAACTAACGGGCTAAGGTTGAGCTATTTTTAAAGAGAAAAACAAATCTTATTATTTTGTAGTTATAAGGGGAATAACAACTATATACTCTCGCATCTGTGACGAGCGCAAGATTGTGGAGATTTCTGCCCAATCCACTCATTAAGCGCCTAAGCAATTTCGACCGACTCAATTTGTAGTCGTTCGCTATACCGTTTATTAACGCGTCTCAACATTTCAACATTTTCTGGATCGACACTGTGGTCCGTTTCTAAAACGTGTTTTGCCAAGGCGGAATAACGAATAAGGGATTGATATTCTCTCGTATCCAACGGCTGTCTCCCAGCACGCTTTCAGTGTTCTTCGATGCAAGTGCGATTACCCCTGTAAGTCTGCCCAATGTGAACACCCGAATAATCCTTACAGTTCAAGCTGTAAATGATGTTCGTAAAGCTAGATAAAAGTGTCTCATCCCTGAGGTGCATCAGGATGTCACCGAATGATTTGGAATTTAGACGAATAACACCCAATAGACAATTGCTAGTTGTTTTGATGTAAGCAATTACTGGCCGGTTAGAGTGCTCTCGCCCAAAGCAAAAGCAGAAACGGTTAAACTTTGAAAAACCGGAAATTCCTTTTGGGTATGCAACAAAACCGTTCTTTACAAACGTATATGCTGACGAGTTTGAACAATTGGATGATTGATTGGCCGCTTGTGAAAGCAAATCGTCGTTACTCGCGGTGCCGAAAGGATAACTGCTTGTACCAATACTGTTCCCGATCTGTATGAACGATTATCAACACAAAATTACAGCAAGATGCTTATGTTCCTTGAAAACTAAAAAAAACATCAAAGCGAATCACCACCACCGATGCTTATTTTTTGCTAGAGTTTATTGCGCGGTCACGACTTTTATTACTGTTACTAGCTTGGAGAACATTGACAGGGTTACACAAATGGACTTAAGTTCCTTACATTGTAGCAATTGAAAATGGTTTATAATATATCGCTGTTTATGAACGCACTTTTTGTTTCCTACGATTGTTAAGAGTGTTCTTGGACGTTTTACCCGTATTTGTTTTCTCTAATATTGAACGCGCATATAAACAGGTTTCTGGATTACGCCTGTAAAACTCTTCAAAACTGTTTTGCAGCGAGACCGTTGGTATCGTCAATCACGGATGCTTGTCAACGGTTTTCAAAATATGTTGAGCATCGTGTTGAGCATCTCAGACGACTTGGTAAGAAGACTATTTCACATCGGAGAATGCGAAGATCTTATACTCATATACAATATTCTGACTATTGTTTCCTGATCGAAATTTCAGGTCAGAGCTCATCGCTGCATATCGCACAGTTTGTTGCGAAGAGTCACAGGTATTGTTTATTCATTGCGTGTGTGTTATCTTTATAAATATTCATGTCTTACCTCAGGCGTTAGCAATATTTCATAAAATTTATACGTATATTTCCACTGTGCGGTTATTATGAATCAAATTGCTATTTCAACGATAAAGATCGAATCTTCATGTTTGGACCACCGCAATTTTGATTCAGAGAGCCCTTGTTTCTGTACAACACTCGAGCCTCACAAAACTCACTCAATTTAACAACTCACAGTCATTTGAATATTAGATACAATATATAACTCAAATATTTTGAACGATCTGGTACTAATCAGTAGTCACACTCAACAAAGCTTAACTAGCTGTATAGATACTTCTGGAACAGTTCTCGGTCTTCTGGCTTACCCATTTAGACCGGATACTTTTTTGCTGCACATATAGCCATATAGATACGTTACAAATCGGCAGTTACTGCAGTTAATTTAACCGGGATTTTTTAAATGTATGGGTCTTTCAAGATTATACATGAATACATCTTTTGGATAGGGTTTGTACAACGAACAACGAGGTCCAAACACAGAATCACAAAGTGATTCTTGGTTGAGCAATCATTCTTTGTACGAACCCCATGCAACAGTGGCATTCAAGTTTAATATTGCTTACCATTTATCCACTGTTTCAAGGCTCACTAAACCTAATCTTACTGTCTCCACATGATGACGGCAAACAGCCAGAAATCGGTAGTGGAGTGTAATTTCTGGAGATGTGAGCAACACATTACATTGGTTATCCACAAGCGCCTTGAGTGCTCAACCATGAATTATTTGTGAATCTGTGTTGGAACATCGTGCTTCGTTGTACCTACCCTATGCAACAGTGACATTCAAGTTTAATCTTGTTTACGATTTATCCAAAGTTTCAAGGCTCACTTAACCTAATCTTACTGTCTCCACCTGACGACGGCAAACAGCCAGAAATTGGGAGTAGCGTAATTTTGGGAGATGTGAGCAACACATTACTTTGGTTATTCACAAGCGCCTTGAGTTCCTAATCGATAATCACCTCGTGATTCTGTTTTTGAACATCGTGCTTCGTTGTACGAACCCTATGCAACAGTGTCATTCAAGCATAATCTTGCTTACGCTTTATCAACTGTTTCATGGTTCACTAAACCTAATTTTACTGTCTCCACCTGACGACGGCAAACAGCCACAAATTGGTAGTGGAGTGTAATTTCGGGAGATGTGAGCAACACATTACTTTGGTTATCCACAAGCGCCTTGTGTGCTTAACCAAGAATCATTGTATGGTTCTGTTTTTGAACATCATGGTTAGTTGTACGAATTCTATGCAACAGAGGTATTCAAGCATAATCTTGTTTACCATTTATCCACTGTTTCATGGCTTACTAAACCTAATTTTACTGTCTCCATCTGTCGACGGCAAACAGCCAGAAATTAGTAGTGAAGCCTAATTCCGGGAGATGTGAGCAACACATTACTTTGGTTATTCATAAGCGCCTTGTGTGCCTAACCAAAAATCACTTCGTGATTCTGTTTTCGGACATCGTGGTTCGTTTTACGAACCTTATGCAACAATGGCATTCAAGTATAATCTTGTTTACCATTTATTCACTGTTTCATGGCTTACTGTACCTAATCTTACTGTCTCCACATGATGACCGCAAACATCCAGAAACCGGTAGTGGAGTGTAATTTAGGGAAATGTGAGCAACACGTTACTTTGTATGGGTCTTTGTTTATGTTCGAATTCCGAATCATGTGTTACAACTCGATTTGTCTAAGTTTGTATATTTAGCCAATATTGGAATTCATCTATGCAAAGTCATTGTACAAAGTTCGAGTTCCTGCTTTCAACTCACTAATGAGTAGATTTTCTGGAGTAGGCCCATTTTCTATTCCGTAGAAATGACCCAGAATAAGTCAGGTGTCATAATAGTTTACAGTGATTGTTTGTGTGCCTTGATGAGCGGTTTGAAAAATTTGTTGAAACACTGGTCGTAGGTTGCATGGTACGATTTGATAATCCGATTTACTGACTATTAATTACAACGTTAGTAAACCTACCTGCTGGAGATCGCAAACTTGACGGCGTCTGACGGTTTTGACAGCGAACCAGGTTTGACTTGTACCGCCTATTCATACTCCATACCTGGTTCCAATAATCCGATCAATATTGGGTCATCTGGCAGTAAGTAGCGATCCAATTGACCGACTCCATTTATCGATTGCTTCAAAATATAAGTGATCGTGCGAGTTGGTTCAATGTCAGCTGGGGTTTCCCATCGTACCATCTGGTAACCAGCCGTATCCAAGTTTATCACCGTGAATACAGTGAGGGGAGATGGTACAGGAAAGTTGAAATTGAAGAGGAAAATTTTAATCAATTTTCAAATGTTGCACGGCTGTTGAATAAAGGAAATTGCTTACTTTTTGGAAAAATGGTTGTACAAATTACATCAAGGATTTTGTAATCTGCTGTAACCACGAGATAGCAATCCACTTCGCAAGCATTAAATGGTTCAAACTTTGGCTCATTGCCTATAGTGTTATTTGTATAATCTGAAGCTAAAAGTCTATAGTAGTTGTCACAAAGCGTGCCACGTGTACACGAGATCTCCAATCCTGGAAATTAAGTTTTCACTTCGAATTCACTCGTTCCTTGTCGTTGGTACTTGATCGCCACTGGAATTCCAAAGCATTGAATCAGTACACGATTAAAATCACATTTGCTTGAAGTTTCTATAGGAAACTAGAAGATAAACTCACATGTGGTAATCGCACTCGCTGCCACGAAATAGTTGATGGCCAAGTAAATAAACCACGCATCAGATATGCTTGATTTAGCTCTCCAGCTCTTTTTGGCAAACACAAAATTTATACACAAAAATATCCTTTTTACTGATCGACGTTAGATACTAAAAGCGCGCGAGTAATAAGTGCATTTCGAGTAGTCACATGTAACAGTTAGTACTGTTATACACCACACACTCATCGAAACTGTTTTAAGTATCTTAAATTTTGCAACGGCCGCGCTCAAACAGCATCGGTTGAGATGTGAGAGAGTGCGCAAATGTGGCTAACATTTAAATGAGCAATCTTCTTTCAGGATACTCACTCATTCCAGGACAACATATGGGACACCAAGAAAGTCACTCAAAAGGTTTCGGTTTCCTGATAATCTTTTAAGTTGTTCCACAACGGAACCGATGCATGTTTTTTATTTGACCGTTGATATTCTTTTTATCCCAAAATAGAATTAAGATTCATAATTGAACATCAACCCGAGGATTAAAATATATGTAGAAAAATATAAACGAATAAATAAACGAAAACGGTTCTAGTGAATGGAAAATTTAGAATCAATTTCGGTCTTTGAAGATGGAAAGAAATGCTAAATTGCAATGTCGCATTGCGAATGCTCGATCCAGCGTAAAACCAGGGGTTTTCCTGTGGTAACTGAGGATTGATTAACAGTCTCAACAGCTTAACAGCTGATGCTCTCTCTCAAATGCATGCTAAAGTATTTTGTGAGTAAATAATAATCTTGACATGAGATTTACTGACAACACCATTTGCACAACGTTTGTACTGATATCGAGATCCGTTTAATCGAATATATATGAATATATAAAACAGACTGTACTGAAATCCTGTAAACAGCAGCTGTTTGAATTATTTCAGCATTCTCTAAGGAAGGATTGGTGTCAACAGAGTTGAATACAGGGGTAATTTCACCTCACTACAAGGGTGGTAGACATCTTGACAACTGCCGTCTGTCACCTCATTTTCCATGGTACCAGATGCGCTGTCATGCAAGGTGATTCTCGTTGCTGATGTTATTGAACTTTGGTTGCGGATAAAATCAGCGGCAAAGTGATTTACATGTTCTTCAAGAGTGATTGGTAATGAATATGCTATTATACATTATTCCAACATGCAAAGTCTGTCGACAGCGAATTGGATACTTTTAAATAAACGATCCATAGTATAACCGCGTTTTATGAGCGCTGTCATTTTTGAGTTTCAGAATACTCTGATTTTATGGGTGCTTTTTATTACCGACTCAACGACCCGAGGTGCGTGAATTATTTTTAGTATTGGAATTATTACGTATTACATGGCGAAAGGAATAGTGAATCCAATTGTGGGCTTAACCCAGTTCTGAATTATTGCTGAGAAAAACACCTAGACAAACCTGCTTTCATTGGAACACATCATTTGAACATCATTTTAACATATTTACAGGGTTAAATTCATTAATCTCTATTTCCGAATATCATTCATTTATGTTATTGCGTCAATTTATAGGTGAGGAAGGCCAAAGACATTTTGACGCGATGAATCTGCTGAAAAAAGGATATATATTTGATGTGTTAGATTGCTTGGATCCCTATTATTTTTTTACCAGAACATTTTCGCTGCACGTTATTAGTTTTCAAAATTGCGTCAACCACCATGAGGAGAATCTCAATGAGTTTATTTCATGCATTCGTCAAGCAACGCTAGAATACAGGTATAACGAAATCGGACCTGAACAGATTGACTAAGTGATGCAGATTTAATGTCTCATCACTGGATTGGCCGGCGATTAAACAATAGAAACACGGCCTGCTGAAAACGAGTTTGAGTTAACGTGGGAAAAGAAGATTGCACGACAAAGTGAACGTTTGGAGCAACAATTTGACTCGTTCTCAACAACGATGCACAGATGTTCAGAATTTCTCTGATACTACATCATTTAATGGCATATTTACTACGGTAGGCTTTTATCGTTGAGGTAGAAAACATGAACAGATCAAGGACTGTTGTCATCAAAATAACGATTTCAATAACTCCAGTAAAATTAACCAATTGTCGCACGTCTGTCTGTCACAGAAAAGCGTACTTGCGTTAGAAACCGATTCCGGTGTGTTCAAATATGTGTTTACGCCCCAATTAAACCACATGAAATTGACTGCTTTCGAGCCAATAAAAGTAGCCCCATATACGGCATCGGTTGAAATAAACGGGGTTGTACCCTCATCAGCATTAGCCTTTTAATCTCTTAGAACGAAAATTGATAGACCCAGATTGCTTAATTTCGAATGTTTTCAAAACTTACACTGAACAAGTTGATGTGCGGATTAAGAGCAAGGTAACTGTAAAACACGAGGGTACCACACCACAGTTACCTGTTCATGTCGTGCAAGCCGATTCATCGAAACTACTCGCTCGTGATGGGTTACAACACTTCCCACTCATACTCTCCAGCGTGCATTTAGCAGCTGATCACTCAGTCTCTCCGACACGTCAGCGTTAAATAAACGTCTTCCATGACACAAAACTCCGAAAGTTGAAGAATTTTATATCCTAAATACACCTCCGAATTCACGTTATCCTTAAATGCATCAAACCGCATACTCTTCCGAATATGTTAGCTCCTGAAGTAGAGTAGGAATTAAAACGCTTGTAGATAAACGCAACCAACGTGTAGATCGATGAATCTGATTTGCAGATCCTATTTTACATTTGCCTAAATCTGATGGCGACTTACCAATATGTGATGAATGCAAACTAATTATGAACAGATTCGCACTTGCTGACCAATACTTGCTACCGAGAATTCAGTACTTGTTCGCAACCATGTATGGGTGGCAACGCGTTTGAAACTGGACTTCAGTCATGTCTATTCCCAACTTGAATTGCATGAATGTCCCCAGGCCCATACCTCCATTCCTGCACTTTTATCAAGTATACAAGATTTCCATTTGGTGTAAGCGTAGCATCGGGTATATTTCGACGCGTGGTCCATAACTTGTTTAGAGATATAACGAACATATGTTCTTACGGAAACTATTTTGTGGTTACCGAAAGGACGTACGACGAACAATTGGAAACGGTAGATCACGTACTTTAGCGAGTAGAAGTGTTTGTAAACGGTTATCATCGTAGACCATATTTCAGAATACCGTAAATTCAGACACTGAGGCCCTTTATATCAGCAAACAGAAGCATCTTGATTTCGTTTGATATTGGTAAATCGTTCATGCTGATCAGGAAGTATCCGCACCAATTCTTGCGGAACACCGCTAATGACATCAATTTGTTTTCATAATAGGCCATCCACACGAACTCTGATGTATCTGTTCATATGACGCAGCCAGCGTTTGTGGAGCTGTCTTTTTAGTGTTAACATGTAACGTCGTCCAGCTAGAATGAATGCTCGTTTTAAGTACTGCTGGGATTCTTCCTTGTGACCGACAATACGGTCCGGAGAAAATCGAGTTCAACGTCAAGGATTTCAGTCGCGATATAAACACCAATGTGTTTATCCAACGGTTGAGTTACGCGTCCGAAGCCACCAATATATTGACAAGACAATACGTGAGATGAGTACGGTACTATTGAAACAAAATAATTATACAATGAAAATAGCAAACCTCAATTATTCCGCTTCGTACTGAATCCAAAAACAACAATGTTCAACAGCAACAATGACCACGAGTGATCGCAACTTCAAATAGCGCGCAAACGGCCAAATAAAGATACAAAAATGGTAAAAATATACAAAAATACCAGCAGATTTAAACAGTTAGTTGTCAATAAAATAAATTCAATGTTCATCTTACACCGAAAGAGGAATTTTCTAGACATCGACGCGGATTCATACACCGCCCACCAAAATTCCTCAAAATCTGAAAAGCAAGTAGAGACACAAACAATGAACTGCGGGGCTCTCCTCTATCTGGCTACCCGAACCGTGTACCTGCGCAACCCATGACAGCGACTCGACGATCAAATGTTTGGTGGTATTTCTGGAGTTGGCAGACCCGAAGACCCGCCTCCCACCTAATAACATTTGCCTTCAACGTTCGTCTTCGCGTGCAACCGGCAGACTGAATGCTTGGTGGTACTTCTGGGGTCAGCAGATCCGAAAACCCGCCTCCCACCTTAAGCACCAGCCCCCGGGCCCGACACCCAGGTACAGTAGAATAAAGCAAGTGACTTTATTTAGTGGCGAGTCACACACGCCACGTCGCATCACCATCACTGGACACCTGTGGCTTTTTATAGGGAAAATGTTTGCTAGACAAAGACCCACCACGTCCTCCGGTTCTGCCAGCGCCCTACAATAAGCTCATGAATGATATCCTACCCAAACGAGCCTTATGTATTGCATCCTCCAACAGCGACATTTTGCGCCATCTAAACAAGCCTAAATTACAAAATATTGTATCCGAGTTCCCAAACGTAAATGGTTCATCAGGTATACAACCGAAAGGTTTACGCCAATCATACGGATTGTCGTGCTGACCATACGTTGCCCCAATTAAAGCTGATTCAGTGTCATGTGAACCAGGCTTACTTTTTATGTGGGCTGGTTTGGTGTCAGGTGGGCCAGGCTTAATCTCCATCTGATCCGAATTAGTGTCGGAACCATCAGTCACAAAATCCGACTGAACTAATTCAGTGTCATGTGACCCAGGCCTACTTTTCATGTGGGCTGATTTGGTGTCAGGTGGGCCAGGCTTAATCTCCATCTGATCGGAATTAGTGTCGGAACCTTCAGTCACAAAATCCGACTGAACTAATTCAGTGTCATGTGAACCAGGCCTACTTTTCATGTGGGCTGATTTGGTGTCAGGTGGGCCAGGCTTAGTCTCCATCTGATCCGAATTAGTGTCAGGAAATTCAGTCACAAAATCCGACTGAGCTAATTCAGTGTCAGTTAACTCAGCTTCCCGAGAACAACCGACAGCACAAACGTCAAGACCCATCAAATTTACATCAATAGAAACTGTTTCTTGGCACTCAACGATGCTACCATGCCTTGCTATGGAATCCTTCTGATGCTCACGATGTGCAAGACGACTTGCCGATGCAGCAATCTTAGCAATTCTAACCTCATGTTCCGCCTCAAGCACTTCCAGTTTGTGCTTCATAGCGATGGTTTCGTGCGACAGTTTTAGGAGTTCAAAGCGCCTTCTAGCCTTACGAACTGAAGACATTTGTTCCCACCCTACACCCGTGTTTCTTATCAAGTTTTTTGTGTCATAATTTTCCAGTGATATTTTTTGTTTGTTCTTCATATTGAAAATAACATTTAAACTAAATGTTAAATCTGTGAGCGTTTTCTTTCCCGAACATTTTCCCTTTGTTTAACTGCACTTCGGCTTCCGCACATTTTGATTTGTCCGTTACCCGTGTTTACCGTTATTGCAAAACGGTAATTTTTTGTGCTCTCAACTGAGTTGTTGGACTTCCGTTTATTGGACGCTTTGGGTTTGCATTGAAACCTGTATTCGATTACCGTTGAGGTTTGTTATATTTTACTTTTTAATCGTCTTTGTCAATATAGTACAGCGTTATTTGACGTATTGTTCTGATTTGGGATCGATTCGTAAACGCTCGTCACTCCCGGTAGAAGATTCTCGTGGCTCGTAGCAGGCAGCTAGTTTCCGTGAAAGAAACTATTCCCCAGTGACGGTTCGGTCGCTACATTCCTAATAATGTTCGCTTTGCCTATGTCATGTTATTCACGCAACGTCCATATGGTTTCCGCATACGAAAGTTTGTCCTGTTGTGCTATCGCCTTTGAATAAATTTTAACTGATCGCATTGAAAATATGTAAAATTCACCCACTACAATCCGCAACAGACCAAGACATGTCTCAATGTGTTGCTTCAGTGTCTTGTAGAACTGCATAAATTGTGTTCCAATAGAGAGAGATGCTCGCTGAGACGATCTCATTAGCATTTGAACCAAAGATCCACTGGACCACTAGTGTGTAATCAATACAACCCTCAGTTGTGCGTTCGTCTTTGACCTTGACACAAATAGGATTTTAGAAACAACAAAAACTTCGGAATGTGCAATAAATTATTGATGGTATTTTATACAATAATTGGTGAACATATAACCACGCTGAAATAGCTTTCCTTTGCGCAATATCCACACAAACCTCGCAACAAGTCGTCGTATTCAGTAAGCGAGTCTATCACGACTGCTAAGTTCATTCGATTGATGGAAATATAATGATTATTATTTCCTGCGAATGTTGATCTTACTGCAAGCGAACTTTTCTGAATAAAATCGCTTTGGTGATAGTGCTGTTCTGGAAAATAGCGAACCAGGTCAATCGAGCTACCGCAGTGCATGCATCATAAAACTATTAAACCAGATACGCCAGTCAAAGCTAAATTTCAGGAAACCATCTATATTTGTGTCAAATATATGAATCCGAGTAATATGAGGAATCTTTCAAAGTGATTCAAAGTGATTCAAAGTTGTAATGGTCTAAAAAGCATTTAGCTTAACAATAACCATAGGATGGAGTTATGATGTATATACAATAAAAAAGAAGAACATTAAAACTCATGTAGTGTAAATCGTATCAAAGTTTGGGTTGTCTCTCAAGTGTTTGTCCAAATTAGCTTTAAAAATATCCAGGTTGGCTGAGTGTGTAACAGTGGAGGGGAGGGTGTTCCATGTGAAACTTACACGTACAGCATACGAATATCTTCGACAGTTCAGTCTTGAAGTGGGAATAAGCACTGAAAGTTCATGTTTCCGACTGGCACGGGGTGGCGAGCGTGTGAAAAGTTTGGACAAGGGATGGTTAGGGACGTGCATAATATTGTACATCAGTATGAGGTCACCTCTTAGTCGACGACAGCGAAAGTCGAAAAGATTGAGACTCCTCAAACGTTCTTCATATGGTTTAGCAGCTAGTCCGGGTACAAGCTTTGTGGTTCGGTGGTAAATACGCTGCAGAAGATTGATGTCTTTCTGAATCCAGGGTGACCAAGCCTGAACAGCGTACTCCATCGCTGGTCTCAGATAGGTGTTCATGATACGGGGCACCGACTGATTGGAGAATCTGCCGAAAATTCGTCTCAATAACGCCAATACTTGTGACGCCTTTTTGTATGCCGCTTTGCACTGCAGTGAAGTCTTCAGACTTGAACTGGTCCAAACACCCAAATCCTTCTCTTCAGTTGTCCAGACGAGTTGGTGGGACCCAAGAGTGTAGTTGTAATTAACAGTCTTTCCAATGTTTAACGCCTTGCACTTTTGGAAGTTGAATGGTAGTTTGTTTCTCAAAGACCAATCGTGCAATGTGTTTAGATCCTTCTGCAAAGTTTCACAGTCATCATTGGTACGTATGCTTCTCCAAAGCTTTATATCGTCTGCAAATAACATAATCTTGCATTTAACACGCTCGGGAATGTCGTTTGCGTAGATCAAAAACAAAATCGGTCCGAGGACCGAACCCTGGGGCACTCCGCTCGTAATTTTGAATGGTTTCGATAAGGCGCCGTCAACTCTGACTTGGGCACTCCTGTCGCGTAAATAGTTTTCTAGCCAAGCAAGAAGTTTTCCTGTTATCCCGTGCAATTCAAGTTTCTGGATTAAAATACTATGATTGACGCGGTCGAAAGCCTTTGACATGTCTAAAAAGCATGCGTGGATGGAGTAACCATTGTCCACACACTCAGTCCAGTCGTTTAAGGTGAGCAAGAGGTTAGATAGACATGAGTGATGTTTCCTGAAACCGTGCTGTTCAGTCGCAAGCAGTCTATTGTTTTCGAGGTGATGGGTGATCTTTTCCGCTACTAAACTCTCTAGCACTTTAGAAATTACTGGCAACAACGTAACTGGTCTATAGTTCGCAGCGTCAGATCGACTCCCGCCCTTGTAGATTGGTGTGATGATACCAGATTTCCATTCCGCGGGAACGATACTATTTTCGAGCGAAATTTGGAATAATGTGCTGAGTGGACCACACAATGAGGATGCGCATCGTTTGAGGATAAAAGGAGTGATTCCATCTGCTCCTGGTGACTTTGCGGTATTCAAACGAAGAAGTTTGAGCATGACACACTCATTGTTTATTGAGATTTCATTTAGTATTTCATTGGAAAAGCCAATCGAATGCAGCGTAAGATGCACTGATTCCTTGGGGCAAAAAACTTTGCAGTAGTAACCTGCAAGAACTTCGGCAGCCTCGAAAGCAGTCGTAGTTAGACCATTTGGTGTGCGTAGTGCTGAGATTCCTGGCTTAATTTTTGATGTAGTGTTAACGATCTGGTACAGGACTTTGGGGTTCCGCTCCATCATGGTCAGTAGTCTTGCCTGATGAGACTGCTTATCCTCGGTGATAAGAGAGGTGACCTTGTTCCTCAACAGACGATATGTTTCCCAATTATCTGGCATCGGATTGTGGACATAGTTTCTCCATGCATCGTTGCGTATCTTAATCCACTTCCTTGTGCGGCTTCTCAACGTGAAGGTAAATCGTTTTTTCGCTGTCTTTGGCACCAATCTGGAATGTAGGTTTATTTCATCACACAGCTTCTCTTTGAAGTTTACCCAAGAACGATGCACGTCCGTGGTGTCTGATTTCCAGTCAGAAATCGTTCGAAGAGCATTGTGAAGACTTCCAATATCCAGTTGTAGTTTTGTTTTGTTGATGTCATTCGTTCTCTCAGCTTGACAAACATAATCGAATAAGAGGACCAGGTGGTCGCTAGAACCCAATGGAGTTTCGTAGCTCAGATTTTCGACGGCATGTTCCTCACTCGTTAGTATTAGATCCAGGACAGATGGCATGTTACCATCTCTATATCTAGTGTTATCGAAGACGTGGTTATAAAAAGGAATATCGAAGATCAGTTCTTGAAACGCATCGTCGAGCGAATTCGTTGAAAGAGCATTATTCTTCATCAAGTTTGGAAGGTTGAAGTCTCCCATAACCAGGAGTGGCGTTTGAAATCTGGCAGCCAGAAGTCGAATTTTCTGGAGTAGTTCAACATTGTGCGCATCACTTGCGCTTGGAGCCCGATAAATCACGCCAACAATGCAATCATCTCCAGTAGTCAGCTTAATTGAGCACCACAGAGTATCCTGTACACGTAGGTCAATATCGTCAATTTCTCTGCAGGATAACTGTTGGTTGTAGTAAAGTGCTACGCCACCGCCGCGTCCCACACGGTCTTGACGGAGAAGACACATTCCTTTTAATGCCAATTCATTGTCTGATAAATGAGGTTCAAACCATGTTTCGGTAATTGCAACTAAGTCCGGTGAGTGCTGTGTACATACGGTATCAAGCTCCTGTATTTTGTTTCTCAGACACTGCGCGTTTGTATAGAGACACTTTATGGTTCTATGGGTTAACAATGATGGACAATGTGAAAGACTAGTTTTAGTTCCAAGTTGTGATATGTTTGGCAAAGATTGAGGGTTGGTATGCATAAATTCAATCCGGTTCACAGTATACAGCTGAGGCTTTGAAGTCGTTTCTACTTTTCCGACTCGACATGAGTCGGACACAGATCGTTTTTTGGAGAGCTAATTGAAATGACTTGACTTGGGCTTGTGAGTGGTATATTGTCTGCAGGATCTAGTTTATTTGTTTTCGGAGCACTCATTCTGACACCACTTGGTAGCTTGCGACTGTTTTGAGTCCATTGTGCTCGAATTAAATCAGCCATATTGCTAGTCAGGAAGGTGATTTTAAGCGGTCGGGGTCCATCCCCTTTGTATTGGATGGACTTGGGTATCCTGAACGTATCTATTGCGACAGTTTCATTTACATCGATAGTTTCGGATATAAACTTCCATTGTTGTCTATCATGTTTTTCTGTTTGATTAGGTGCTAGGTTTTCAGCACACTCAGGAACACCAAGCAGTACTAAACTTCTTAAACTTCTTGCTGATGCCGGATCGGAGGCTTTTGATTTTCGTTCCCACCATGGGAGATCAGCGAAAATGCGGATTTTTGAGCCAGCAACACTCCTTAATAAGTATGAGTTTAATAGTATGTTTTCCAGGTCGTATCCGTTCTCCAATATCACCTTGAGTAATCTCGGATCACCCTGGTGGGGTGATTTCGGGTGTCGACTTAAACGAACTATAGCTGAGGGTTTAATGGGAACCAGGTTCATCATGTCACAGAGTCTGCTCCATTCGGCTAAATCGTGCTTTTTCCTATCGTCGAACAGTGCATCATTTGTAGTAACTATGTGATTTTAAAAACAGTTCCAATGGAACTAGACCAGGTGTTATCGGCTTTTACACACTGCGTTGCAAAAACAAACTTTTTGTATTTTCAGTAGGTTGTACTAACCTCATGCAACGGTGAAATATGAGGGCATCTTGTTTAGTTTCAGAAATTTGATTAACTTGATAACACTACTTGCGAAATTGCGATCGGGCAAACGGTGGACAGTAATTCAAATTAAT
This sequence comes from Atriophallophorus winterbourni, assembly GCA_013407085.1. NCBI lineage: Eukaryota > Metazoa > Platyhelminthes > Trematoda > Plagiorchiida > Microphallidae > Atriophallophorus > Atriophallophorus winterbourni. The sequence goes on from JACCGJ010001616.1 coordinate 83,919, forward strand.
TCAATGTTTTAATGGCCCAAATAACAAATACATCACGGTAACCATAGCTTAAAACTATTGGGAAGCCATAAAAACAACAGAAATGTTTTATCAACATGGAAAGTCAGCATGCGTATTCAAGTGCAAGGTTGAATTTGCTCAACATATACTTGTAAAGTTCAGCATGATTAACATGTTCCACATGTTTAGGCTTGATACACAAATATTATGTGGGGCAGAGGGTGCCATATAAAAGAAATCAGGGCAGCATTAAATAAACGTCGACAATTGGATCCTGAGTGTGGAATCATTTAATTCTGGCCTTGAGATCTGCTACCATGTGCTTCATGTCGATTGAACTGATGTTCAAGTGGGTGATACACCGTATGCAGAATGTTGAACAGCAGTATTATGTCACCCTTGACACGAAAAGTCAAACAGGTTTGGAGATGCAATCCTCTCCTCGTAAAGCCTGTTATATGGTCCGGTCACCAGTTTTGTAACGGGTTGGTATAGGCGTTGCATCAAGGTGATGTCATTTTGAAACCGTGGGGACCATGCTTAAACAGCGTACCGCATTGTAAGCCGGATATAGTGTGGGCTCTGTGAAATTACAAAAAATCATTTCGAACAGTGGTAAGTTTTGGCACGACATTTTGCATACCGCAGAACACTGTTGTGAAGAATGCAAGTTATTACTTATCCGCACAACCAGGTCTATCTCGTCCGTAACACATAAAAGTTGCTCAGATCCGAAAGATAATGTGAATTTGAATGATTTACCAACGTTTAAAAATTTTACATTCATGCATGTTAAATGGTAGTTAGTTTCGCAAGGACCAGGTTTGAAGTGCTTTGAGAACTTTTTGTAGAATGTTGCAATCTTCAATGGTTCGTACGCAAGGATGGAGACTTGGATATTATCCGCAAATTAAATGAATTTTCTGCGTACGACTTCAAGTATATCGTTAGCACAGACCAGGAAGAGTATTCCCACTCAAAACTGAGCCTTGATGAACGCAACTTTGAACTTTTACTGGGCAGGATAATGTCCTATCAAGTCTAACATTGATAACTCTACCTGTCAAGTAATCCTGTATCTAAGCCATTAATCTTCCGCACACTTCGAATTACTTTAGTTTGTGTAGTATTATGTTGTGGGTAACACACTCGAATTTTTAGACATATCCAAGTAACATGCATGGTTAGGCTTTCAGTTATACATGGCTCTAGCCCAGTTATCAAGAGTTATGAAAATATTGGTGCGGCAGGAGTTTCTTGTTCAGAATACGTGCTGTACGATGGAAAGAAGCCTATTGTCTTCCAAATATTTGATAAGTTTGTCAGCTGCAAATCGTTTGAAAACTTTAGAGATCACTGGCGACAACGTGACTGGTTTGTAGTTAGACACGTTGGATCGGTTCCCGCCTTTGTATGTCGGAGTGATTAATCCACTTTTCCAGTCAGTAGCAACCATCATACAACTCAGTTACAGGTTGAAACGATCAGACATTGGTAAGAATGGAGCATGCGCGCATTTTGTAAGAGGAATGGTGTTAATTCATCTTCACCCGTGATTTATTGTATTCAACACTAGGTTGTATGACGTTGGGACTACAATGCCATGATGGGGGGTTACAGTCCTAACTGACACTGATGATAGTCACTGTCTAACTAGTTATACCAAAGAGCTTGACCAAAATTTGAGCATTTGAGAGCATTTCCTTCACACTCAAATAAATGCCACGACCCGTTCCGTGCAATTGCCGCTCATTAGTTCAGGAACAATACGATCAATATCCTCATGTCTGTCGTTAGTGGACAAATATTAAAAAAGTTTATCTCGTAATCCATAGTTGACACAAAAAGACTGTTCAATCACATGTGCCTAGATATTTGAGTGCGGGTAAACCAATTGGCTATTTCTTTCAAAAGCCCATTCTCGCGTGTGACTGCATGCGATTAAACAGGCTGTTCGTATCGGATTTGTCTAACGTTGGGCCGGAATTTCAATCTGTTGTTAGCAAGACTCAAATTTCACGCTGAGCTGTGATCGACCTTAATTTATAATCAGATGACTCGCATTTACCGGTAGGATTAAGGAACTACATTCCCGGGTAGATTATGTGGTACTTGTGACACGCTCCTAATGAATGACTACACATTACGTATTCGCGAATCGCGACTGAACTGTTAACGGTATTATTATTCTCTACATGTATATTTTACGTGGAACCCCGTACACTCTAATGCTGCACATTCAACCAACTTGAATATATTCAAATCGAACTTGGGCAAATTCATGTCGACATATCAAAACATTGAAAGTATATATTCTACACCATTACATGTTTTAAATTTGAACACATGCATCGAAGTCAACTATACATCTTGATCTCTTGGATTTACAGGTGCCATCAAACCATCGAAAACTGTTTCTGCTCATGGCGATTTTCGATCTGATAATCTAAATTATGTTAGGTCAATAAGAAATTTGAAGCAATCAGTTGGTTCCTGTAGTAACCATCCAAGTAACGTCTTGGTAGCGAATGGCTGCTAACGACCACTTAAACGTTTTTCAAGCACCCAATGCGGTTCCGGTACTTTTCAGCCAATCAGGAAAGTTATTTTTTTCCCAACATTCTCTTAAAATTTCAGATCTCTCAAATGTGCATACCTCTCGCTGTTCATATTTTGGGAATTCAACACTGCTTCAGGTAAATTGGAAACTGTGTAAGATTCAGCAACATGAATTTTTTCATCTCCATCAACCGAATGCACATCGAAACTTAATAACGAGCTTCTCAAGTTTAGATGTAGACTAAGTGTTACAATTGACACATCAGCCCGCGCACAAGGCATACGAAATTTCTCAACAATTTTCTGCGAGATCAAAGTTGTATCGGAGCCATCGTCAAGTAAAGCCACGGCTGAAACAGGTCATACTGGCGTGTCAATGTTCACTGACAGGTAACCTAAGCTTGCTGCTGTATTGAAAGCAGTAGCACTGCAGTTAAGGTTATCTGTTGCTTATAAGGGCGATTATAATGCATCGAAGAATGTTGTCGTCTACCACAACCTTCAACGGGACAAGCATTCGTAAACTTGCAATCGAATGCCTTGTGAGACCGGCATTAGCAACATAACATATACCATGATACTAAGCGATATTCCATCAAGTTTTTTCGTCAGCTTTCTGATAAATGGGACAATAATAACAACAACCACAACATAGAAATAAAATACGGAGCGGATTCCTAGCGACGAAGGAATCAAGAATCAGTATCACCTAAAAACAAAATCATTTCAGGGTAAAAATAAACGGTTGATCTCTGATCTATAAACATTTCAGCAAATGATCTTAACTGAAGTACGAAATCACGCGCCGAAAGTCTTAGAATGTCGCACACACTGAGGTTAAACATGACAAAACTGTGTGATTTTCCAGGTTTACATAGATGTGAAAAGATTTAAAACTCACAAAGACTGCAGCATGCAATTCATTGCCTTTGGCAAGTCCGTTTGTTATTGCTAGCGCAGAATACTATCATTGCTCATTTGCACATCGGTGCAATACAAAATGGGAGTCTAGGATGACCTGTTGCGGTTAAAGTGGACAGGAGACGATCGACTCATATTTACAACAATCTTTTCTAATCAACAAAAATGATATTAGAACTCATGGCAAACAATGCCACCATTCATGCTTTACATATTTATGCTGGTGACCGATCGGGGAATCATGAGCATGAAAAAATAAATTTTGTAGTGAATCGATGAAAGCAGTTTATGAATAACTTTTCGCTTCTGATTCGGAAGCTTCGTCAGACCAAGGGTGTCAGCACGAACAGTGATCAAATTTAAATTTCAAACTCAAAAGTTCTTATATTTCGATATCGATGTTGAACACTTGTGCAGTGATGCCATCGATGAAAAAGCTGGACAATCAAGAAGCTTGTCGACGGATTTCCCTACCCTAAGATGTTAATTGAACGCCAACTGAAAGGGGCAAAATACCCAGAGCCTAAAATGCAGAAAATGGGCGTGTAACAGTTTCTATAACTTACTTGAAGGAAGCGTCAGTAGGCATAAGTGGAATCTTGAAAACCTCATGTATACGACTGATGCACAATTAACGCATCCCAGGGATAATACACCTTCAGGCTTCGCGACGGATTGCGTATATAAAATCTACTGCAAATGTTGCTCGGGAGTATAGATCGGGTAACATTCAAAGAACTCAGTACTAGGATAAGGGAACTCAATAATCTAGCAGCCACTCAATTCCAGTGAATATCAATCAGCACTAGCTGAACACGTGCTAGACGGAGGTCATAGCGTTGATCTTGGTAACGCAGAAGTGATATGGTGGAGAATAAAAACATACATGAACGACTTCACGCTCATGCGGTTGAGATAACAAAGGCTGGTAAGAATACAGTGTATAAGGTGGATGAAGCTCATATCTCTACAACCTGGCGTACGTTTCTGCAGCGGATAAACATTAACCTGTGTGACCCTGTGGGCGCACCGATTACCCAATCGATCTAATCTGTCAGCAGATATAAGTCACATAAGCGAAGACCAAACCAATTAACAAATTATGCGGCTTGTAGAGGTTGTGGTGCGCCTGTTGATATTGATCGCGCGTGTATATTTCAAAGACCGCAGAACCCATTATGGCCAGTGCTGTGTATGCAGGAAGCCGGCAGCCAATCACGAGTCTCTCGTGAGCGTGACCTTGGTTCAGATCGATCCAATTGTTTCGGTATTGATTATTTATGTTTGAAGCGGCGGTCAGCCATGGATTGTCTGAGGTTTCAGAATACAGTTTAGTGTTCGCAAATCTGGTGTCCTTGGACACAGCAATTGGCGTCGGGAGATTCAATTATTTTTCTTGACGAATCTGCATCTACTTTCTTCACGTTACTGATTCCAATGGACTTCCTCCGGCCTCCTACTGAATTCTGGCCCGCTGGTGCTGAAAAGCCTACTTCGGATGATTGGAAAAATTGGAATTATTCATTCTGTGACTTTGTGGACTTACTCTGTGTGTCTAAACCAGAATATTTAACTAATCCAGTGATTTTACTGAAATTAATACGTTCTAATCTTGGTCGTGAAGGCTCACGAGTATTCGATTATTTACAGTTGGCAAAAGTGAAAGACTTCAAAGAAGCATTTACTGCGCCAAATAAATGCTGGGGTCCTCGAGTAAACAAATATGTTGCCCGGTTTCTTTTCTCGATGATTTGCCAAGAGTCCGGAGAACCAGTTGATGAATTCCTAACCAGACTACTGCATGCAGCTCGTCTGTGTGAATACAACAATATTCCTCTAAAGAAAGTTGAATATACGTTCTGAATACAACAACTCCTCATGGGATTATCTGACAATGGCACGCGTGAAGCAATCCTGACTCATGATGCAAACAAATTGACGTGGGACATCGCGTGTGAGATTGCTCGAACGAAATACGATGTTGAGGAGGGAAACAAGCTATTTCAGCATCCCACAAGTTCTGAGTCACATCAAATCAACGTCACACAAGCTACAAGTAGCAAGAACATCAGCTTCATGAAATGCTATCGTTGCGGCAGTACACAACATAAGGCAAACTTTCAATCCTGTCCAGCATTAAAAGCTCAATGTCGAGTTTGCGGTAAGCAAGGACATATTCCCCTGGTGTGTCGTGGCCGCCGAGTCAACCTTATCGATTCTTGTCTCCATGAATCGGGAAAATTTGATGACATAACTACAATTTACGCCTTGCGATTTGCACCTAGAAATACTGAGGGGTATACCGACTGAGCCCAAGTTACCAGCATCTGACATCCGCTCCGTGCTTTTCGATATTGGTCATGATAAAATTTTATTGAATATGGAATTAGATTCTGCTTCTCCTGTTACGATTGTTCCTCGAAACTTTTACGAAGACTATTTAACAGACTTTCCCATTCAGCCCTCTCGCTATCAATTCGGCAGTTATTCCAGTGATAAAATAGAGATACTGGGTTTTATAATCGTGAATATTTGTTTGCATGACTCCTCATGGTGTCCAGTATCTGTTCACGTATCTGGAAGTAAAACAAGGCCCCTACTTGGCCGCAATGCAATGGTTGCTCTGAAAGTTAACCCGCACAATATGTATGAGTCAGCCGTCGATGTTCATCATGTACAGTCGAAATATCCCAAACTTTTTGAAAGCAGAATTGGGAGAATCAAGAATGCCCAACATCATATTCGTCTGAAAGTGGATGTGCAATCAGTCGCCATTCATCAGCCACGTCCAATTCCCTTGGCCAAGAAGGAAGCTGTTTCGAGTGCTATAAAAGAAATGGTTGATCAGGATATCATCGAATCCATACAATGTTCCGATTGGGTACATCCCCTAGTGGCCGTTTCAAAAAAAGATGGGTCTGTTCGTATATGCAGTGATCTGCGTGCATTGAATAAGCAGATCGTTGTCGAAAGGTTTCCGTTACCCAGTGCTGACAAATTAATTACTAAACTGTCCGGATCCAAAGTGTTCTCAAAGCTGGATATCAAGAGTGCCTACTTTCATATGCCTCTAACACCTGAATCCAGAGCTCTGACAGCTTTTCTAACCCCTGATGGTCTATTTCAGTACAAAGTCCTTCCGATGGGTCTGAGTAGTTCGCTTGCTGCGTGGCAAAAGTTCATTACTCTATCACTCGCGGATTTGAAGGGTTGCATCGCTTACATGGATGATATATGTGTCTTCGGGATAATGATAGCGATCATCAACAGAACTCAGATGCGGTACTGAAACGTCTGTCTGATCTAGATCTTCGAGTGAATCCCAGCAAATGTGCGTTTTCTACGACTTCAGTTAACTTTTTGAGTTTCACAATCACAGCAGCTGGAATTCGACCAAGTGTGGATAATATACGCGCTATTTTGGAGTGCCCAAAGCCTCAGAGCGCTGTGGATGTCAATCATTTTATCGGTTTGTGCACTTACTACCTCCGTCACCTTCAGAACTTCTCTACGATTTCCGAGCCCCTCCAGAAGATGGCCAGGCAAGATGCCGTTTTTACGTGGGAAAACGATCAGGAAAATACATACCAAGAAATACGTAGACTGATTGCCTCTGCACCAACAGTCGCGATATTTGATGAAACCAGTGCAACATATGTGTCGACAGATGCGTCAGATGTGGGTATCGGAGCTGTCCTGTCACAACTTCAAAATGGTAAAGAAAGAGTGATTGCCTTTCAAAGTAATTCAAAGTAATTCAAAGTTTTAATGGTCCAAAAAGTAAATACTTTACAGTAACCACAGATTAAAAATATAGGGAATTCATAAATACAACACAAATGTTTTATACACATGGAAAGTCAGCACGTGTATTCAGGTGCAAGGTTGGGTTTGGTCAACATATACTTGTCAAGTTCAGCCTTGAACATGTTCAGGCTTGTTGCGCAAATGATATGTGGGGGCAGGGAGTTCCATAGAAAACAGACTCTGACAGCAAAGGAAAACCTTCGACAATTTGATCTGGAGTGTGGAATAATTAACTTGTATCCATGCGATCTGCTACCACGTGCTTCTTGCCGATGAAACAGGTGTTCGAGTGGGTGATCCACTGTATGCAGAATATTGAAAAGCAGGATCAAGTCACCCCTGAGACGACGGTACGAAAAGTCAAAGAGGTTTAGTGTTGCAATCCGCTCCTCGTATGGCCTGTTGTATAGCCCGGTCACCAGTTTTGTAGCGCGGTGGTATACCCGTTGCAGCAAGGTCATGTCCTTTTGTAACCATGGGGACCATGCTTGAACAGCATACTCCATTGTTGGTCTGATATAGGTGTTAATTATACGTGGGAGTATCTGCTTTGAGAAACGACCGAAGATCCTTCTGAGCAATGCTAAGATTTGGCAGGACTTTTTGTATACAACAGAACAGTGCCGTGAAGACTTCAGGTTACTGCTAATCCACACGCCCAGGTCTTTCTCTTCAGTAACCCATGAAAGTTGCTGAGATCCCAGAGAGTATGAGAATTCGAATGATTTACCGACGTTCAACATTTTACATTTTTGGATGTTGAATGGTAAGCAGTTCCGCAAGGACCAATTATGAAGTGCTTCGAGATCTTTTTGGAGAATTTCGCAATCTTCTATGGTGCGTATGCTAGTCCAGACTTTGATGTCATCCGCAAATAAAATGATTTTTCTGCGTACGATTTCAGGTATATCATTCGCGTACACGAGGAAGAGTATTGGCCCCAAGACTGAGCCTTGAGGTACGCCACTTGTAACTTCTACTGGGCTTGATAGTGCCCCATCAACTCTAACCCTTATAACTCTACCAGTCAAGTAGTCCTTTATCCAGGCCAATAATCTGCCGCATACCCCGAGCTGCTCCAATTTTTGTAGCAGTATGCTGTGGTTAACACGATCAAAAGCTTTAGACATGTCCAAGTAACACGCATGGATAGGGCATTTATCGTCCACGGCTCGAGTCCAATTATCAAGAGTTATGAGAAGATTGGTGAGACAGGAGTGTCTTGTCCTGAATCCGTGCTGTGCGATGGAAAGAAGCTTATTTTGTTCCAAGTGTTTGATAAGTTCGTCGGCCACAAGTCGTTCGAGAACTTTAGAGACCACTGGCAACAACGTGACTGGTCTGTAGTTAGACGCATCAGATCGGTTCCCTCCTTTGTATATCGGAGTGATTAGTCCACATTTCCAGTCATTAGCAACCGTGCTACAACTCAAGGACAGGTTGAAAAGGTCAGAGAGTGGTGAGAATAGAGCATGGGCGCATTGCTTTAGGATGAATGGTGTTATTTCATCAGCACCTGGGGATTTTTTTGTATTTAACCCGCGTAGCTTTACCAGGACACTCTCGGGTTTCACAACGATTTCGTGTATTGTATTCTGCGACCTGAATGCAGGTATATCGTAGATACGCGCTCGTTAGGGTAGAACACTCTAGAGTAAAATTGAGCGAGTTCGTTAGCGGCTTCTAGAGCTGTGGATGTAGTTCCAGTTGTTGTAAGTAAAGCAGAAACACCTGGCTTTACCCTGGCCTTTCTGTTCACGATCTGGAAGAGGAGCTTCGGATTTCGTTCAATTTTATCCATCAGATTCATTTGATACTTTTCTTTATCCTCCTGGACAAGTTTAGTAACTTTGTTTCTCAACAAACGGTAAGATTCCCAAGATTCAGGTGTTGAATGCAGTATGTGGCTTCTCCACGCACAGTTTCTCACCTTTATCCATTTCCGTGTTCGACTCCGGATCACGAATTTGAATCCTTTTTTCAGTTGTTTTGAAACATATTTTGAGTGGAGTTCTATTTTTCGGTTGATTTTCTGAAGTATCGATGACCAGCATTGTTGGACATCAGTGCTAATCGGTGCCCAGTCGGTGACTTCTTGAAGAGACATTGATAATGCAACCGTATCGATTTTTCTTATCAACTTCTGAGCATCACTTGCTCTTATCGCTTCAGATATATAGTCGAAAACAATGACTACATGATCACTCTTTCCAAGAGGTGCTTCATAACGGATATCCTCGATGACATTTTCCTCGCTAGTCAAAACAAGATCGAGAATGGACGGTGTGTTTGTGCCTCTGAAGCGAGTGCTGCTTGAGATGTGGTTGAATAAAGGAATTTCGTTGAACATTTTGTAGAATAGATGATCAAGAGAGTTCACCGGTGGAATCTCGCTTTTTAGTAAATTCGGGAGATTAAAGTCACCCATGATCAGGACGTTGTTTTGATATCTGGAAACAACCAGCTGAGTTTTCTCAATTAAACTAGCATTGTATGCTTCGTCTGCTGACGGTGGTCGGTAAATCACACCAACAACACAGTTTTCACCTGTTGCTAATTCAAGTGAACACCAAAGTGTATCTTCCAGTATCAAATCATTATCCGTGATTTCTCTGAACGTGAGGTGTTGATCATAGTAAATAGCAACACCTCCTCCTCCACGATCCATTCGAGTACGATGAAAAAGAAACATGTTTGGAATGGAAATTTCCTCCTCAACTAATTGCTGATTGAACCAAGTTTCCGTTACGGCTATCAGGAGTGGTGAATAATTTTGACGAAGCTCGATTAGTTCGGGTAACTTATTTATCAAGCATTGTGCGTTGGTGTATAAACATTTGATGGTAGATCTTGATAAAAGTGTTGGATGATGAGTATTTGAGCATGTAAGTTGAGTACGTGTCAAAGATGTTGGGCCTCTTGTTAATGGGTATATTACATCACCGACTCCGATAGAGTCGGTCGACATCCGTTTTTTGGAGCAGGAGTCCCGGCATCACTGTGCTCATTACCAACGGGTCCGGCAACTTCCACGATAGAGCAGGTTTTCAGGTGTTTACCGACAATTCTGATCTCTCGTGGAACTTTGTATCGATACTGTTTCCAGTTGTTAAGTTGTTTGCTCGAGATCACTGTCTAAAACGAAAAAAACTACTCTGTTGGCGAAAAAGAAGCCTTGAATTGTATGTGGGCATGCGAAAAATTGCATTATTACCTTTTGGCAGGAAGTTCACGCTCTGCTTTTGACCACTCTGCACTCGTTACATTACTGACTAGAGGACAAAAACCACTGAGAATCAGTCGCTGGTATGCTCGATTGCTGAATTACGATTTTGATGTCGCGCGTGGAGTGAATTTTTGAGGTTCCAAGTATCTTTCAATACAAGTTTTGTGGCTGAATATCGAATCAGATTCCTCCTCTGATTCAATTGAAATTTTTATTAGCAACCATATACGTGTCTGGGGATTTACTGAGAAGTATTCCCCGTGAATTCTGGTAAATTGATTCCGCAATCTGCTGCTCCATTAACGATTCACTGCAGGCTACGTTACAATGACTTCTTCGCCGTGCTTCAAGTGCGCCAAGAAAGTTATTTCCTCATCCAAAGCCATGCAATGTTCAATATGCAGCTGCTGGATTCACACCCGATGCTGTAAAATGGAGGACACCACTTATCAGGCGTTGAGGACCTACCATGAGCCGTACCTTCATTTTATCTGTGAAGCGTGCATCCCTCGTCTGGAAGCCTTGCAGTCCTCTCATTTGCCAAATAAGGAAGATCTACCTGTAAGTGGCTCCATGCTGGTTAATGATTTACAAGGCACAAGTGTTCCGGCTGATAGCAAAACGCCTCCACTCGGTAGCACACCGAAAAACAGCAAAGCTGTGTAATCCGGACGCCGATCGAAAACCAGAAGAAATAAAATTGTTGCACTGCCATCGAACGTGCAAGCGGAATCTGCCTCTTCAGATATTGCGGAACATGTGGTCACGTCTAATGAATTAGACCCAGACGCTAGCGCCACATATGCCTCTGTAGCCGCCATAAATACAGATGCCGATACTGCAACCTGGTCTAATATTTCGAACAGAGTCGAGAAATTGGAATGTCGATTACCACAACAGCTTTCTAGGAATGTGGTGAAGGAGAGTAAGATCTCACTTCCGAGCAGTAAAGCTGACAGTTCACCAGACGCACGCAAATGCTGCCTCATTATTGTGAATGCACCGGAACCAGATGAAGAAACATCTGCTGCCAGAATTCAACAGGATAGCCAGTTTCTTCAATCAGTTTTCGGGAAAATGGTTGACCAAGGGGAGGCTGGTATCACAATTGTATCAGCGTTCCGACTTGGACGCAGAAATCTGGAGTGTGAAAAGCCCAGGGTTCTGAAAACAGTACTGGCTTCTGACGATCAGGCCCAAAAGATCCTAAAGCGCGTTCATCGACTGAAGGGTCTATCGTATAAAATATTACGAGATTTGTCGCCTGACGATAGAATCAAGATGAAGACTGCTACGATGGAGCTTAAGAAAAGATTATCGGAGGGTGAGAAGGACCTTCGTATTGCAGATTTTCGCATAGTAAAGAGGCCATCCAAAGTTCGCTGGAGGCCCATACTGATCGAGCATCCAACTGCTCTCCATTAAATTATTTCGAAGTGCTCTGTTTTAACTCGCGGAGTTTGAGGAACAAATTTGACGAAGTAAGCCATCATGTCTTGGCACTACAGCCAGATATCGTTGGAATAACGGAAACCTGGCTGACAGTCGACATTACTGATGCAGAGCTATTCATTCCGAATTACCGCCTACTCAGAAGTGATCGAATTGGATCTCGACATGGTGGTAGGGTGGCGATATACGTCAAAGAACATTTATCCGTGAAGGTTGTTGATCGCTTTCGAGATGATGGTGGTTTTGCTGAAAGCATTTGGTGTCAGATCAAGTCCAGTAATGGATCAGCAAGGATCGGTGTCATCTACCGTTCACCCTGCGCACGTATCATGGCATTATTTGACCATCTCCGGGGCCATGGGATGAGGAACGATTGTATGATACTCGGTGACCTGAATGCTCCGGATATTAACTGGTTGGACCTCGTTACAAATGGGGATGAGTACCAACGGGAGTTTCTAAATCTGATTCTGGATTTGAACCTCGTGCAGCACGTTCTCGTTCCTACTCGCTATGGACATGGCCAGACTCCGTCTACTCTTGATCTGGTCTTGTAACCCAGAGAGTCAGATGTGGTTGACTTATCCGTGGAACAGCCCATCGATACAAGCGACCATTGTGCTATTCGGTTCAAATGGACTCGGGGTAAACCGGCCCAGCCGTCGCGGCTTCCACGGAGAAACTTCTGGATCATGGATTTGGAATTGTTGGTTGAACAAGCAGCCTCAGTTGACTGGACGTTACCCGTTGATTCTACTATTGATGACTGTTGGAAATGGTTCCTGAATAATATCCGTCGCTTAGAGGATGTTGCTCCATTAACCAGAGATTGTCCCGGCTCCCGTGGCCATCCTTGGTTTGATAGAGAACTTCGTGCCTGCCTGCGGCAAAGAAAGCGTCTTTGGATTAAATTCAGAACGAGCCGATCGGACGCCCATTACGGAGAATATCGGGCCGTACGGAATCTTTGCTCAAAATTGAAGAAGGATAAAAGAAGTCGATTCGAGCTTCAATTAGCCATTTCTTCAAAATATAATCCTAAACGATTATTTGCGTACATTCGGCGACGGGTTAAATCATCGAACCCCGTAACTTCTCTCAAAAATTTGGAACGGGAGGTTATAGAGACTGACACTGGGAAAGCTGAGGTGTTTGCATCGCAATACCAATCAGTGTACGCAATAGAGCCTACCATATCCTGCAAACAAATATCGCCGACGGAAGTAATGGCCAATTTTGAGATCACGGCTGACATGGTGCGAATCCACATCGAACATCTAAAGGTACAGACATCTCCAGGTCCTGATGGCATTCACTCTGCTATATTTAAAAATTTATCAAGGATCATCAGTTCACCTTTAGCCGCTTTATTCCAAATTTCAATCAATTCGGGACGTCTACCAGAGGATTGGAAAATGGGTATAGTAAAGCCGATGTTCAAAGGTGGGAGCTTATCAGACCCTGTAAATTACCGTCCTGTTACACTTACGTCTGTCGTAGGCAAATTGCTGGAACGGATTGTAAAGGATAAGATAGAACAGTATTTGCGTGTGACCCAACAATGCTCGAATGCCCAACACGGCTTCACGGAAGGCCACTCATGTATCTCCAATCTACTGACCGCCCGAGAACATTGGTGCAGAAGCCTTGACGCTGGTGTGCCAGTTGATGTATTCTTCATCGACTTCAGTAAAGCATTCGACCGTGTTCTACATCAGAGGCTTATTTGGAAACTAAGAATGTCTGGTATAGAGGCTTCTTTGCTTGCTTGGATTGAGGATTTTCTTATCGGAAGGCGAAGCCTCGTTGAAGTCAATGGGGCCAGATCTGTATCCTTTATCCCAACTTCTGGTATACCACAAGGATCCGTTCTGGGGCCAACCTTGTTCAAACTCTATGTGAGTGACCTTCCCGGTATTCTGAACAGTGGTTGTCTCTTCTTTGCAGATGATCTGAAGGTGTGAGCTTCTGTCACGACTGCCGCTGACGCTTCCTATTTGCAAAATGATTTGAATGAGCTTCGCAATTAGACTGACAGATGGATGCTCCCGATTAATGAAAAGAAGTGTGCTATCATGCACATCGGGAGCAACAACATGCGACATGCATATCATTTGGAGGGCCATGGTATCAGGATAGTTGATGTAGAGCGAGATTTGGGGGTGATGGTAACTTCATCCCTCAAAACTGCGGAGGATACTGCCAGAAAGTTCGGTTCTGCCAGCCGCATGTGGTGGGCATTGAGACGATCCTTCTTAGAGATAAATCCCAAAGTTTTTCAAGTTCTGTATAGCTCTCACGTCAGACCAATATTAGAATTTGGGCTTCCGGTGAACTATCCGTTAACCAAAGGCGAGAAGGATCGTCTGGAGAAAGTCCAAAGGAGGGCTACCAAGTGCGTGAGGGGTATGTTCCGTATTCCCTATGACGACCGATTGCGGGAACTCAAACTTTTCCCACTGGAATATCGAAGAATGCGATATGATTTGCTGGTCACGCGGAGAATCCTGCTTGGATATTACGGAACGGAACTTCAACAATTCTTTCCGGTATCCACGGACTCCAGAACTAGAGGTCATTCGCTGAAGTTGCAGAAGCGCCGAACGGAACACCTGAAGCCATCGTTTACTCTGTCGACCAGAGTGGTCAATATTTTGAATGCACTCTCCGCTGATGCAATTGGGGCAGTCACCGAAGAGCAGTTTAAACGCATATTGGACGGTGAACTTCCCGCTATCCTGCGCGATTCGCCTACTCTTTCAGCTCAGTAAATCCTCGTGAGGAATCTACGCTGAGATAGCAGAGACCCGGGAGGTGAAGCGGCTTTCACGGACTGTAGTCCTCCTGCCGTCTATTCAGAAGAAGAAGAAGAAGAAGAAGAAGAAGAAGGAGTTCGAAACTAAATGGCTGACGCGCTTTCAAGATTACCTTTGACTTGTGACACTGAAACAGACGACCTCGATGACTACCGTATGATATCTGCGATAAAAAAATCCTGCGTACCCGCGATCAGTCGATAAATGATTCAACAAAAGACGAGGGATGATCCAGTATTGAAGCACGCGATTGATTTTATTCTGAACGGTTGGCCAGAAAAACGAAAAATAACGCAAGGGCATCTTCCTTTCTATAATGTGCGGAACGAGCTAGCATTTATTGATGGATGTCTGATGCGTGGATGCAAATTCGTTATACCGCAAGAACTTGTTTCGACGGTCATCTCCTGTGCACATGAAGGACATCTAAGAATCGTACGAACTAAGACTCGCATTCGAAAATACCATTGGTGGTCAGCCTTCAATTCCGCTGTGGAAAATGCCGAAGAAGTTGTCACTGATAACGGACCTCAATTCAGAAGTTTTGAATTTGCCAAATATCTGCAAGAAAACAATATAAGACATGTCCGTACAGTACCCTATAACCCTTTAGCAAACGGCTCAACTGAGCGAATGAATAGAACCCTCAAGGAAAGTGTACAAGCCATTGTTGACGGAGGGAGAAGATGGGAAGACGCAGTAATTACAGCATTGGAAAGCTATAGAAACACCCCGAATATGGCAACCGGGAAGCTTCCATCCGAAATGATGTTTGGGATAATGATACGTACGAAAATGAATGCCGCAGTTCTATTGAATCCTACTGCTTCCAGCGCGGAATACGACAGACGTACCAAATACCAAGAAACCTACAGAAAATCAGGCGATAGACTGCATCCTGGGCGTTATGTCAGACTCCGCAAGGCGCAAGTACCGAAAGGCGATTTCAAACTAACTCCACCTAGTCGTATAACAAGGGTATTGACTCCAAAAACTTACGAGGTCGATAATGGAGTGAGAGCCAATGCCCGACGCCTCTACCGATGTCCGAATACTGTTCCTGCAGAAAAGCTGCGCAGCTCAAGCTCAAAGGAGAAAGAGAGGTGATGCTGTGTAGAGATGTTGTGGTGCGCCTGTTGATATTGATAGCGCATGTATATCTTAAAGAGCGCAGAACCCATTATGGTCAGTGAAAATCCTAACCAGCTTAAGATTATTCAGTAAAATTAAATTTAAGGTAGATCACTGTTTGTACGGACACCCTTGGTCTGGCGAGTCTACTGAATAAGAAGCGAAACATTACCAATAAAATTACCGATTGGGAACCATAGTCAATAAGATGGATGTTGCAAATAATGCTCTTTATGGTTCATTGTAACCATTTTTTTCAATAATAAAACATAGTTTGCATCGTTTGTTTGCATGACTGCTCCTGGATCAACATGAGACGCATATACTCTGTGTTTCTGTAGTTGAACAAAAGCCAGTCGATCAAGACCTTTGCGAGGGTCACGTGTGGCAGCGTAGCGAAATGTTGTATTGTATGCGATGGAAGGACCTGACACGGAGATATGTTCGGTAGGGCGACCACAACAGATGCTGCTGGCTCCTTTTGAAATGGTTAGGCAAACAATACTACTAAAAAGTGGCAGTCTGGAGAAAGGTTCATAAACGCTTAGTTGCGAGCGGTCAAACGGTGAACGGTATCTTGGTTCATTAAACCATGGGACTACAATGGTGATGGTCGAGGTTCGATGCCCACTCGAAGCAGATGATATGCACTGCTGATAAGCTGTAGCTCGTGTCGAGTGCTTCCATTATGGACCGCCGTGGTCAACTTTGTGAATAGTTCGATGGGGTTGGCACGGATGATTAGTCACAAATATAAAAACCATATTTTCCAAACTTAGCATAAAGTGAAACATGTTGAATAAGGTAACGAGATTTTAACAACTCTGGTTGCAAGAATTCTTATTCGATCTCAAATATATTCAAACATCGTGCTGTTTTTCAACGGAATCCGATGTGTTATTGCAAGCTTATAGGTTTTTAGGCTATCACATATATTATGTCTTATAAGATTTCACTGGTATACTGTAATTGAATAGGACAATATGAAGGGACTTAAACGCTTTTCCCAGTTGTTTGAGATCAAGTAAGCCCCACTGCTCTACCCAAACACGATCCAGTACTGAAATGCACACATAAATTTCGGCCTAAATGTGACTTCAATTTAAACTGCAAGCAGATATACGCTGAACTCTCTTCCGAAAGTAATCTGGCTCATGCCGACGAGATTGTGTGCGTAGCATTCGGAACATTCAGAATGCGTTATATTGGGATCAGGCCAATAAAGCACGAAATAATAGTAGGCCTGTATTTCGAATATGCAAGCTTTTAATCAGTTGAGTTTAACAAACTTGTATCTTGAACCGTTGTAACATCAGATTTGAACCAACTCAGTGTTAAAGGAGAAATCATCATTTACCGAACAATCTCCTTTTTATTTCAAATTTGCTCTGCAGGATAACATGGGTTGCAAGCAGCTATTTTCATACAACATAGAATTTGCTAAATCGAGATCACCACATATTTCTGGTGAATAAAGATATTTAACATGTGGTACGAAACGCATTGTAACGTGTTCTTGATATAACAAACCTTTTTCGTTTATCCTCATCCATGTCGGTATAATTGAACTTGTGACCGTAGCCCCGTTGATAAACCAAGTCTGAGCTAATTCGGAAATGCAGCTATCCATCAAACAACTGAGAGTAGCGACTTCGCCGAACACCAATCTGAGGGAGATCACCGGAGTTATCACTGAGGGGAGAGGAAATAAATAATAGAATTTCATTTTTACACAATATTCATATTTGAAACGTCCGAGATGACCGGAGACAAAACATTTTCCCGAATATCAACCAAACGGATTTCTGGCAAGTTGATTAACCGTTACGACCTCTAAAAATCGTAAGATTTAGTTTGACCACGTTTTTCTAACGTTCATCACAGATAATTTACGATTGTGAGCCAATGATCAGCAAATTTGGTTACCAACCACAACCAATTGATTTTTAAAAATTTCACTTTTTTCATTTAGCCAAAATTACTACCGGGTTACTCTATTAAATTATTACATACGGTTGCATGTTAGTCAACAGTGGCGCTCAATAAACCAGTACCTTGTCAGTTCTGAATGTTATTTTGCGTTCTAATTCAGATTATGTAGGACATAATGTTTACATTGCATCAAGCATAACAGAAGTGGTAAAGGAACAATAACAGCTGTAGTGTGATTATGATTCTAGTTAACACAAGGCAGTTATAGAGTGTGAGAATCGTTACCATGTGCTTAAATAATTTTTTTTGTTTTATTTAAAATTCTTATGTCTGTATCTGGTGTAGAAGAAGAAGAAGAAAAAGACGAAAAATGGCTTTACTCGAGTACACGAATTTTCAGTGAGTTGAATTAAGCAAATTAGTGTGCGATCCGTTTTGACTTTGAAACTAAAACTTCGTCGGTTATGTTTTTAATGTTAGAATTAATAAAATAAAATAAATAGAACCCCATCTCTGATTAATCCTGCCAACTAGCAGCTTATTGATATCACTGTGGAGTCCAATCACGTAGACAAGTGACTGAGACTTTGCAGCTTGATTTCGGTGTAACGTCAATTGACACCACTTCATATGTTGATTAATCTGCGAGTGTGGCCAATCTAACTAAAGTAAAATGGTATTAATTGTATTGGCTCAAATTGAATTGTATTTTGTTTGTTACAGTGACATTATTTTTTGTAGAAATCTAGGCCTAATCCACTACGATCACCGCATGGCTGCCAGACTGCGTGATTTCTGTTGACTCTTAAGCAAGTGATTCATATATTGTTCAATGCTATACCATAGTACATCCACGTTTCCGAGTTCATCGTCGTTCTCGGTGTTCAACACATTTAGATGTGAAGCTGAGTTTCCATCAGAGACAGTTACGTTGTCCCTTTCTGTGGACGTTTCTCTGACAGTGAATACTATTTTTACGCGATGCCAAACGTTTAACTTAAACCACTAAGCACATTTGAAAGAGCTATTTAGAAGTAACTTGACACCGAGTTGTGCCAAGACCGAACAAAGACTTCTGCTATAAAATAACATTTCAAAATTATTAATGTCTTTTTATTATTCGAGTTTATCCACTAAAATATTTACAGATTAAAACGCAAATTGTGATATTCAGGCGTTTCTTCTATCATAATGATAGGGAAAAATTGAGAGTATACACAATTTCGGAAAAAAATACGCACACAAGTAGAACTATACTTCGCAAGACCGTTTTTTCCTTATTGTTTAAACTACCCTTTCTTTCCCACTACGGTACATCGGGATATATCCGGCAGTTTGAATTGGGATTCGTCTTCAGTCGGTACACATTTAGCAGTATGTTCTCGATATCAGCCTCGTACTTCAGTATAACCCTTAGTAAGCGATGTTGATCAGTATGAGTTGAGGTGGAGTGACGAGTTAAACGAATCAATTTGCCAGGAATAACATGCTCAATTCGCATTTGTTGACAAAGTTGAGACCATTTATCGAGATCGTGTTTGTGTTTCCTATCAAACAGGCTTTCGTTTGACTCGCTATCATTCGTACATATTACGCTTATTGCATAAGACTTCTTGTTGCGTGTCCGAGCGTCATTCTTTATAGAATGTGAACCTTTTTGATTCAATATTCGTGTGTCATGGGAAGAAGATTTGGAGTGAGTAGCGGAGGTCGACTTCAAACGCATTTCTATGTAAGTATTTTCTACGACCGCGGCCGTTTAAGTTGATAACGAATCGGTGCAGATAACCCTAGGCGATTTATTTTTTTGAGGCAGCTTTGATTAATGGAGCATTTGATGTGGATGGTTTCGGCCTCAAGGCCTTTCCAACAATCTCCTCAGTGTCGTGTAATACTTTAACCTTTTCAGGAGCACTCTGTGGCAGTGAGGTCGAGCATATTCCATTATTCAATTCAACTGTTTTTGTTTTGATTATTGGTCGTAGAGTATTCTTTAAATTTGCAAGTTCCTCTTCCATTCTCATTAATATATTCTCGATTCTATTAGTCTCGTTTCTAGCAGAGAATTGTGTACTCTTGGGATTACGATTCGCTATCGAATTTCTACAGCCAATACAGAAATAGCAAACGGATGGGAGGTTTTTATCATTCATGATCTTTACACACTTATCGGTCAAAGTCTCATCGCAGGCCACGTGCACATGTCTATCACAAAAAATACATTTAACCAATGCACTGTCATTGCTTACCGGGTACAGGCACTTGGCGCAGAGGTCAAGGTGGTTTGATGTCGCTCTCGGGGCAACAACCGTCGTATGCACACCATGATTGATCGATTTTTTCGCGTGGGTGTTGGATCTCGTGACTCCACCGCGCATTGTATGCTGCATGGTATGCTCCAGGCTCCATTTTAGGGCGAATACTCATTCCTTGTGTACGCGAATGATATACCCGAAATCGTACGCAGAAAAACCATCTTATTTGCGTATGACATCAAAGTCTGGACTAGCATGCGCACAATATAATATTGCCAAACTCTCCAAAAAGATCTCGAAGCACTTCATAATTGGTCCTTGCGGAACTCCTTACCATTCAACATCCAAAAATGTAAAATGTTGAACGTCGGTATATCATTCGAATTCACATACTCTCTGGGATCTCAGCAACTTTCATGGGTTACTGAAGAGAAAGACCTGGGATTAGCAGTAACCTGAAGTATTCACGGCATTGTTCTGTTGTATACAAAAAGTCCTGCTAAATCTTAGCGTTGCTCAGAAGTATCTTTGGTCGTTTCTCAAAGCAGATACACTTATATCAGACCAACAATGGAGTATGCTGTTTAAAGATGGTCCCCATGGTTACAAAAGGACATGACCTTGCTGCAACGGGTATACCACCGCGCTACAAAACTGGTGACCGGGCTATACAACAAACCATACGAGGAGCGGATTGCAACACTAAACCTTTTTGACTTTTCGTACCGTCGTCTCAAGGATGAATTGATCCTGCTTTTCAATATTCTGCATACAGGGGATCACCCACTTGAACACTCGTTTCATCGGCAAGAAGCACGTGGTAGCAGATCGCATGGATACAAGTTAATTATTCCACACTCCAGATCAAATTAGCGAATGTTTTTCGTTGCTGTCAGAGTCTGTTTTCTATGAAACTCCCTGCCCCCACATATCATTTGCGCAACAAGCCTGAACATGTTGAAGGCTGAACTTGACAAGTATATGCTGATCAAACCCAACCTTGCACCTGAATACACGTGCTGACTTTCCATGTGTATAAAACATTTGTGTTGTTTTTATGAATTCCCTATATTTTTAATCTGTGGTTACTATAAAGTATTTACTTTTTGGACCATTAAAACTTTGAATTACTTTGAATTACTTTGAATTACATGGTTGTGCGCCAAGTTAAGGGGAGTATCACTAAATTATTTTTAATATTACAAAGTCAAGATACACTGCGTAGGTTAGTTGGTAAACTTCTGCGATTCCATAAATTAGTGATTGCGTCCTCTGCTGAAATTGAAGAAATGTTTATGCAAGTATCTGTACTGGTTATTGCCCCAGGTTCCATGAGGTTTTTATGGTTGCCGAACAATAACATATCTCAAAATCCTAATGAATACCAGACGGCGGTTCATCCCTTTGGAGCTGTTTCGTCGCCATTAGTAGCGAATTATGCACTCAAGCAGACGCTTGGGCTCACAACGCCTATCTGCAGGTTGCCGACGCTATTCAAAATACCTTTAATGTTGACGATTTGTGAACTGAAGTTCTCGTCTACTCGCTACTTTATAAGTAGCTGAAGGGACTTAACTAAGCCCCAACTGATCCAACGTCGTACTGCCGCGAGGGTTATTGCAACCCCTGTATAGTTCAAAGTAGAATACCATTCCGAAACGCTAAAATCTCACTGGGAGCACAGGACCGGCTTCGAGGTTTTTGCCTCTCATCAGCTATGCGTATCCGCTGGACTCTTCGCGTTTCGAACTAGTATTTTTGTAGACGGATGGCGCAATGTGAACAGAAGTTCTCGTCTACTCGCTACCGCGCCGCGAGGGTTATTGCAACCCCTTGCGGCAGTACGCCGTTGGATCAGTTAGGGCTTAGTTTAGTCCCTTCAGCTACTTATAAAGTAGCGAGTAGACGAGAACTTCAGTTCACATTGCGCCATCCGTCTACAAAAATACTAGTTCGAAACGCGAAGATTCCAGCGGATACGCATAGCTGATGAGATGCAAGAACCTCGAAACCGGTCCTGTGCTTCCGGTGAGATTTTAGCGTTTCGGAATGATATGTTAACGATTTGCTTATTTATGTACCAAGCCAGTGACGTCACATACGCTGCGAGAACAATCCTACTGATCTCCTATCTCGTGATTTTAACGTTATCTCAGTAATACGTCGATAATGAGAAGTACCAAAGTTTCTGACAACCTAAATCCCAATTGCCGCTAAATATATACGAAGCGCCAGCTGAAGTCAAACTGCGAGAGAATTCAGGTAGAATTAATGTCGTTCAAGTAAGCGCCAGTCTTGATGATACCTTGCAGTATGACTTATCTTGGCGGGGATTAAGGCTTGCAGCTACTTGGTTGACCAGGTTAGAAGAACAAATTGTCAATATAGGTGTTGTTCAGAAGAAAAAGACTCAGATTTTATGAGATGTACCCCGCTGAACGAGACATATTTCGGATTGTTTGAGACAAATCTTTTCCTGGGATCGCAAACTTCTGCAGTCTGTACGAAACTGTGATTTATTCATAGATTTTTTCATAGATTATATGCAGGTAAAAAGATATGCTTTACAAGACCCACAAAAATGTACATCGGGTCGGATGGTAAAACATATCAAAATATTGTCAGATTATTGTCAAACATGAAAAACATACTTGTCTATGTGGATATCTAGTGATTTCTTGAAAACTTCAATAGTTCCAGATTGTACCACATGAGTAGGTAAACTGTTCCACAGTTGCACATTGCGAACGGAAAATGCATATTTGCGGCAGTTCAACCTGCTATGCTGCGGGTAAAGTTTCGATTGGTGACCTCGCAGATGTGTTATGGGAAAGATGAAACAAATGACCGCAAGGAAGATTTGTTTGTTTGAGCACTGTCCAAATTAATATTAGTGCTCCTCGTTTCCGTCTGTATGGAGCAAAATGCAAACTCAATAATTTAAGTCGCGTTTCGTATAGATAATTTGATAGTCCTAGGTCGAGTTTTGTCGCTCTGCGCTGTGGATTTTCTAATAACAGAATATATTTTTTTCAATCAAGGATCCCATGCCGGTATAGCATATTCAACATGAGGACGGATTTACGTTGAAATCAATTTGCAGGCAATATTGGGTCAAACGAACCTAGGAATCTTTTAAGGAGACACAAGTTGTTTTCAGCTTTGCAGGAAGCTAGTCGACATTGCATCGACTTTCCTAAGTCTGATTGGATAATCACACCTAAATCTTTTTCGGTGGAAGCGGGTTTAATAACAGTGCGACCAAGATAATATTCTTTACTTTGATGAATTAAGTTAGGCTCATTTGCACTTTTGGCCACTCTTGAATTAGGTTGGTATGACAAACCTGTTCAATCACACGAGGCCAAATTCGTGCAGACAGTGTTTAATCCTATGGTCATGTTCGAAAAATCATTTGCGTGCATTTACATCAAACACACACACCACGACCGATTTCGTGCTACTTGCACTCAAACGCTAGCGACAGTTCGATCACGATTCGCTTACGAATATTACAGTGGAAGAATATGCTATGTAATTTTTATGAGAGACAGTTGTGTCGTGTGATCAACTAGATGATTCGATAGACCAACCCGACTGAGACAGAGAACAGAACAACACGGAGTAGTTATGAAACGACAAAGCCATGTCTAAGGACTCTAGTTCCCTCGTCTTCGATCTGTATAGGAACAGTGATTATATAGAGAACAAAAAGGGTTGTGCGAAACAAGCGTCAAAGTTGTCCGTGCAGAGTAAGAAAACGCATGTTCGAATAAGGATATTGAAGCCCTACATTAAAACATGCCATATCATGCAAACGCATTTATCGGATAAGGACATCGCAGAGGTCGCACGAGCATTTGGGTGAGGCTGCCTCGATAAAATGGCTTGAGGGGAATTGTGAACCGTTGTAGAAAGCCATGGTGTTTCATATGCCATGTTGAATGAGGATTTGCATCAGTACATTGATGTTAGCGGTTGAAGTTAGCAGGTTCACATGAGTGATTTCTTGCCTTTTCAAGTAAGCATCAATCACACTGATATAAGACACATTATAAATCGGACCTGCGAAATTCGAGTGGATTCGATCACATTGTTAAGCTCTGGACGGCCATTACATTAGTTGATATTGAGTGGGGATTTCACAGCTTGATTGCACCCAGAGCCACAACGAACCACATCTTTAATATATTTGTCGATGCCAGAAGAGAACACTAGAGATCATTACGAACGCTTTCATTCCACCGATTACGTGGGAAAGTGGATGGAGTTGTCTGAGTACTCGAAAACGAGAGAAGAGGGGATTATTACACGGTCAGTGTACATGAGGCAACGCGAAGCAACAAATGCTTGCATCAAATGTTTGCTCTGACAATAATTTAAATTCAGCAGTATGAACGCTCATCTTTGCAGTCGACTTGCCGAATGTGTAAAGATTCCGGTTTGTGTAAACAAAGCAGTCAACAGGGTTAAGTGTCAGCCGTGAAGGAATTTATGTAACCATCGAACACCAAGTACCATGACCAGTAATTCCATTTCCATCTGCCTGTGATTCCGCTTAGTCTTTGTCAGTGTTCTCGAAGCATGCAAAATTGTCTCCTTGGAACACGCAGTCAGTATTAAAAAATGGCTGCTCCCACACCAATCTGGGTTGCATCTACAGCAACAGCAACCGGCAGTCGAAGGTCCTAGTGAGTGAGTAGTCAATATAATGGCTGCATTACTTTCTACTGAGAGAAGGCGGTGACTTATTCTGAATCCTTAATCTGAAGCGTTCACACTATCTATTAACATCTTTAAGATTCGTCACAATATCTGTTGTTTTACTAATAATCTCCTTACTGCAATGGTAACGAATACTGAATAGAGATGATTGAAAACCAAAACATTACTTGTCATATTTCGAATTTACGTTCACGTGGGTCTTGAGGAAGGATTAAATCGCTATATAAATCTAATGCCACCGTACCCAATTTTTGAAACAACAATCAAACTTCGCACTCATTTCTTAGCTCCTTGAAGAATAACGCTGAAACAAAGGTTACTTCGTTATCAGGGTCAAATATAAATTGCTTTACTAATGAGACAAGAATTTCGATAGACGGATATTTGGGATCATTCGCAAAAGAATTAGCAGCTTCATAAAGCTGAAGTAGACGATCGAGCAGCTGATGTGAAACATACAATTCGGATTCAAAGTATATAAGTAAAACTTCCCATCCCCGATTTGTGATGTACTGGATAGAAGAGACAGTTATGTCAGGTGATCAACTAGATGATACGAGAGACCAGAAAACCAGATGGTTATGAAACGGCGAAGCTAAGACTCAGGACACAAGTTTGCATTTTGGAGCTTATCAGGCCCAGGGCCAGATCAATGATTATGATTAGAGAAGCAGATATGTTTGCATTCACATCTCACACACATTAAAATCGGATAACTGCTGTTTCACTGCTCGGATAGTGACAGTATAATGAAAACCATTTGACGGTTTTTCGGACAGGATATCAGTCATCTTGGCTACTTTCTATCCACAGCAATCGTTCCCTCAAGTTTCCTGCGTAAACTAATTTGGAAAAGGCGACGCGATGTAAGCATGGTTATTATAAATCCAATTATTCTATGCTTGAATCATTTGGATTCGCTCTGCTGAGCTCAACTAGTAATGAATCATTGAACACCCATTCAATCTTCTCGTATGGTTCCCGTTTGTGTTTCATGGTCATTGAATAGTCACCGCTTCAAACGACAAACTTGTATGATCGTATAAATGGTACGCTTTATATATGTCTGTTAATAGCGACCATACGATCAAGTTATTATCAGTGCTTCGTTTTTAAAACGTTTCCAATAGAATTTTACTGATCAATTAGTTCGAAATAATGTTTTGGTGATGATCATATTACTTCAATGACCAAGTGATTTATGATCACATTTAGGCTATTTTCCATTTAATTTGTCTCGTGGTTCGAAACAGTCAGCAATGTAGTGTTTCATGTTCGTGACTGATCGGGGAATCATAATCATGAAAAATAATGGTTGTAATGATACTCTGAATGTAGTATTTTGATAATGTTTCGCTTATGACTGAAAGGCTTCGTCGAACCAATTGTGTCGGTGCAAACAGAGATCAAGCTTACATTGATTTTGTTATTGATAGTAAGTGAAACACACGTCATCTATCGAAAGAGAATAATCGATATCTGTGAAATTGACAACTTTTGGATATAGGTCATCTTGGCTTACTGGATGCGTGACTCATTTACAGAGGTTTATACACACGATCACAACGCTCAGAAATATTGTATATCAGTCAAGGTAGAGAACGATACATTTGAGTGCACCGTATGCATGTTTTTGAGTGTGCAGAGCTGCGCTTTAGAGATCATATAACTTTGTTGACCTGATGATGATACAGAAAACAATAGAAAACTCGCTTATTCATATACATTCGAGTGTAGGTGAATCCATACTATTCAGGATTGGTCGCAAATGGACATCTATCTTTGGGAACACTACGTGTCTCAACAGATTTCGGGTATAGTTTACACAATACTGTTTGACCAAGTTCATCCCTAATTCCGCCCAATTATTTCGAAATCGCCCGTTTACGGTTATTCTTAATCGATGTAGTTCTATTGATTTGATAAATTCATAAGGACCTTCGGCTAGGTGTCATTCAACCTTATTCCTATAATCACGGTTTTTGACTATCACTCTCGGATTGATTAATTAACAATATAGTGGGGGGTGTGTGACGGAAAGGCATGCAAATGACTATTTTGTTTCATGGTTATGGGTTAACCCCATTAAACACGTGTTTGGACACATATTATTAAACATGTTGATCGTACCAGACTTATCCAACAGTGGCATACAAGCGCTCCTTGTTTACCATTTCTTCACTATTTCAAGATCATGCGGATCCCGATCTTACTTCCACTACCTGATTAGTGCAAACAGCACGAAAGCGGTCGTGGGTTGTGTGTGACGAAGAGGCATGAAAACGGTTATCTTGTTTCATGGTTATGGCTTTAACCTCATTAAACATTTGTTTGTACACATGATATTGAACAGGTTGTTCGTACCAACCATATACCACAGTGGCATACAAGCGCTCCTTTTTTAACATTCCTCCACTGTGTCAAGCACATGCAGATCCTGATTTCGCTGTCCTTACATGATGAGTGGAAACAGCACTAAACCGGTCGTAGTGTGTGTTTGGCGAAAAGGCATGAGAATGACTATTTTGTTTCATGGTTATGGATTCAACCTCATTAAACATGTGTTTGGACACATGATATTGAACAGGTTGGTCCTCCCAGCCTTATCCAACAGTGGCATACAAGCGCTCCTTGTTTACCATTCCTCCACTGTGTCAAGCACATGCGGATCCTGATCTTACTGTCCCTAACTGATGATTGCATACAGCATTGACCTGGTCGTGGGTTGTGTGTGGCGAAAAAGCATGCAATTGTATATTTTGTTTCATGGTTATGACTTTTACCCCATCAAACATGTGTTTGGACACATGTTTATCATTTCTTCACTGTTAAAAGCGCATGCGTATCCTGATCTTACTGTCCCTATCTGATTAGTGCAAAGAGCACGAAACCGGTCGTGGGGTTTGTGTGACGAAAAGGCATGAAATTGACTATTTTGTTTCACGGTTATCGATTTAACCTCATTGAACATGTGTTTGGACACATGTTATTGAACAGGTTGGTCGTACCATACTTATCCAACAGTGGCATACAAACGCTTCTTGTTTACCATTCCTCCACTTTTACAAGCGCATGCGTATACTTATCTTACAGACAATACTTGATGAGTGCAAACAGCATGAAACCGGTCGTGGGGTGTGTGACTGAAAGGCATGAAAATGACAATTTTGTTTAGCACTGTTATTGAAATAACTAGTATGTTTAGATTGATCTTTCGATGTTTTATAAAGGCTCTTTATTGCTCTGTCTGTGTGGCCAAGACCTTCGCGTGTTTTTCACAGATTTTGCAGAAATCCACTTCAGATAACTACTCTCGCATTTCGGTTTTCAACCTAGATGTGTTTGAATGCCCTGTGTATCTTTCGTTTTAGGAAACGTTGGATGCGTTTTCGGAAGACTTCCTGAAATTGCGTGAGTTATCTGGAGGTGTTATCACGCGATCATTTGGTATTACTTTGTTATTTTGACATCAGATGTTAACCACCCGATAATTTTTCATCTGGCTACCGCTTCGACTATTCGTACCAACTCATGGTCAATTTGTGAACTCGTGGTTCGAAAGAGTCAGCAATGTAGTGTTTCATGTTCGTGACTAATCAGGGAATCATAATCATGACAAAGAATGGTTGTAATGAAACTCTGAATGTAGTATTTTGGTAATGTTTAGCTTATGACTGAAAGGCTTCGTCGAACCAAGGGTGTCGGTGCAAACAGAGATCAAGCTTACATTGATTTTGTTATTGATAGTAAGTGAAACACACGTCATCTATCGAAAGAGAATAATCGATATCTGTGAAATTGATTACTTTTGGATATAGGTCATCTTGGCTTACTGGATGCGTGACTCATTTACAGAGATTTATACACACGATCGCAACGCTCAGAAA
Organism: Atriophallophorus winterbourni; assembly: GCA_013407085.1. Classification (NCBI taxonomy): domain Eukaryota; kingdom Metazoa; phylum Platyhelminthes; class Trematoda; order Plagiorchiida; family Microphallidae; genus Atriophallophorus; species Atriophallophorus winterbourni. Next base: position 112,630 of record JACCGJ010001616.1, read on the forward strand.
TATTGTATATCAGTCAAGGTAGAGAACGATACATTTGAGTGCACCGTATGCATGTTTTTGAGTGTGCAGAGCTGATGCTTAGAGCTCATATAACGTTGTCAACCTGATGATGATACAGAGTACAATATAAAACTTACGAATTCATATATTTGTAACTAAGAGCCAAACAGTATGGTTAAATGCCTGCAACGAACTGTAGATTTCGTACATTCCTGCGGATATCGACCACAAATTTGCCATTTTCTCTTATGTTTGGTTAAATTGACACACATGTAACATTTATTTTAGGTTAGAAGGCGTATAGTGATTAAATATTCTCCATTGGTAAATTCCCGGTATGGTTAAATTCTAAGTTAAAATACGTGTCAACGCGCAATACGTGCCAACGCGCGCACACCCATTTACCACACAGATCGATCGATAAATCTTTTCCCCCCGGCGTCATGACCTTACGAGCGAAGCCCAGTGAAGGCGGTCACATGTGCAAAATTTGTCGAAAGGCGGTATGTCACAATGCCCGACACGCTAGTTGTTTTGTCACGCTAGTTTGTTTGTCACGATAAAGTTCATATGAAGTGTGATGTTACCTTGACTGCTGATGTTCTTGCAATTATCAATAAAGATGAAATGCCTGGAGTTTGCTATATCTGTCATGTATGCATAATTGAACTTAGAAACTGTACAAAGACGACTGCGAGCTCACAGACTGGAACTAATATGGGGGTGTTGAATTTAGAGGACCGCATACAGAGAATTAATGGTTTGCTTAATGACTTATTAATAAGCAAACTGAAGCCTAGACTTGACTGTGGAGATCGTGTTTCATTTCCGTTTCTAAGGAAGCAGGAAGGCACAAAATGTGTTGATGAACATACGGATATTCGACCTAGCAATTCAGAACAACTGAGCCGTTTCCATGATTCGAGTGCCTTGGAAAGGTCTGAAACAAATTCAACAAAATCCGAGAATGAAAAGCGAGCCGTTAAACAACAAACTGATCCCAAAACAGATGATGCTTTGGTGAAACGAAATAACATCTCCATCAATCGTAAGGCACACTTCTTCAGTGTCATTTGTACTGACGTTCCTGAGCCAGAATGCACTCTCTTCAAAGACCGTCAAAATGAGCGTGACCTGGAAAACGTACTACTAAATTCTTACCTACTTGGGTCTAACAATTCACTGAATATTCGTATTCATGTTGATATTCCATGGTCCGGAAGGAGAAACAATACATACGACAAAAGAAAGACATCTACTCGCAATCTTATCATCCTCGGAGTTCCAGAACTGGCAGACAATCCTGAGGCTAACGAACGAGCTAAGCATGACAACAGGCAATGGCGTTTTCTGGCTGATACCATTTTCGTCGAAAAGGCCGTTGTCGTGGATACTTTTAGACTGCCTTCCTCAGCAAAATACAAAGATAATGGGCCACGTCCATTGAAAATAAACTCCCTTATGAGTACTTTATTTGATACTGTACGTTCCATCTGGAAAAGCTGGAAACACAAAATCCCAAAAGGTGTAATCCTTAGCGATCACATAAACACTGATATAAATGCAGCCCATTCTGCATTAAATACTGTAAGGATTGATGAAGCCCTATCAACTGAACCAAGAAATGAATTGCCTCGATATATCAGACCAGAACCTAGATCATGAGAGACTTTAATCTGCCTAACTTCCTGAAGACGAACAAAATTTGTCAGACCTCCACTGCTGCCATCTTCCAGCAGCTGTTTGACGGAATTCCTTTCTATAATCACGCTGAAAGCTATACAAGATACAGAGGGAGATATATGTCTTCAATTCTCGATCTTATCTTGACAGCTGAAGAGGACTCCGTCGAAAGCATTACATACGATTATCCGCTAGGTTCGAGCGACCATTTGATCTTGAATTTTGACTACCTATGTCGAGCAGAGCGAACAAACGATAGAACAAAATTCATCAGAAATGTATGTCTATCAAAATTATCAAACGTTCTAATTTTGATTAACGATTGGCAAATTGAAGGCATAGGAGTAAAAGAGCAGCGGTGTAGCATGTTGACCAATCTAAACCGGGAAATCAACTCAAACTCAGCATTCGTACTAAAACAGTGTGGAAAGGTATTCGAATTTAAAATCCGCAGTCGCACTTGGAAATGGATTAAACTGCGAAATAAGGCTTGGATAAACCATCGCCGGTTAGCCACCGATGCCACATGGGAGACCTTTAGAAAACTAAGAAACCAGATCATTGAAATCACTGCTGGAGACAAAATACAGTATCAAGCTGTTATAATGTCTAAAATTGAACGGAATCCAAAGCTTCTTTAGCAGATTGTGAACAAGCAGTGTTCATTGTAATCAGGAGTTGTGGCCTTGCGGACGCCCACTGGAATGACCTCAAATGGAGCTGACACCGCGGATGCTTTGGTAAATTATTATGCTATAGTATTTTGTCCAAAGGAAAGCGTGGATATACAAATGGATCCAGAAATAACGCATACTCTACCATTGGACACAATAACCATCAACAAAGAAGAGGTGCTGGGAACTCTACTATCGTTGAATCCCAGAAAATCCCCTGGTTGTGATAAAATTACCCCGATTATACTTAAGCATTGTGCACAATCTCTATGCGGACCTCTAACTCAGTTATTCTGCGAATCGTGTCATACCGACTGAATGGAAATCTAGTATAATCTCCCCGATTTTCAAAGGCGGGGTGCGTTCGAAGCCCGCAAATTACAGACCTGTTACTTTGTTATCTGCCGTATCCATGGTACTACAAAGGATCGTGGCAAAAAAACTGAGCAAATCCCTTGAGGGAAATAAGCTATTTTGGGGAGCCCAACACGGTTTCAGAAGAGGATACTCCTGCATTACTAACCTTCTCCTTACCATTGACGACTGGACTCGAGCAGCGGATGATGGGGATACTATTTACGGTAGGTTCTCAAAACAGACAATTCCCTGTATTATAAATACGTTCATCAGGCCCACGATGGAATATGCGGTTCAAGCATGGTGGCCATGGCTTAAAAAAGATGTTGCGACTTTGCAACGAATATATCATCGAGCTAACAAACTTGTCACTGGACTCAGCCGGAAACCCTACAATGAGCAAATCAAAACGCTAAATTTATTTAATTATTCACGTCGTCGTCTCCGGGGGGATTTGATTCTTGTTTATAATATATTGAATACTGAAAATCACCCTCTACAATGCTTATTGAATCTACGGATCTCGCATAAAACAACAGCTCACACATTTACTCTAACTGTCCCTCACTCGAGACTAAACTGCAGACGACATTTTTTGCCATGCGAGTTTGTTTTACTTGGAACAATCTGCCAGATAATGTTGTGAACTCACCAAACCAGCAAACTTTCGAAAGAAGCCTTGATGCCTATTTGACCCTAAACCCGTGCATTGAAGAAAACTATACATCTTAACACCGTACACCTACATTTGTTATCCCACCAATCGAAAACAATTTCTGCCTTTGGATATTTACTTGATTCTTTAACTGCCCAGTAAGCAATCTAATCCTATTTTTGCTCGTTATATTAATCGTTGTTGTCATATTATTCTGTGGTTTTTTGTAGAGCTATATGCTTTTTAGACCATTAAAATTGAATTGAATTGAATTGAATAATACACCGTTCTTCTAATCATTAACTATAAATATGCGAGTCTGTACATGGCCAATTCGTTTCTGGATATAAAGACTTCACGGAGGTTTAAGACACGGCAGTATGGTATTTTAATTTATTTGCTACTGAAGCACGCTTTTTTGGACAGAAAGGTAGATATTTACCCAAGAGCGAGTTGAAATATCAAGCTCTGTACCTCGAATCGCATGAGATTACTAACTAATTTGCAGAATGTGCAAAACACTGCATCAATGTTTGCCGACGATGTATATTTTATTGCTCACTCCAAAGAACAACTACTGTCGCTAATGGACTGTTTTTACTATTGTATCTTGAGATTTGGGCTAACAATCAGCATGAGTATAGTCAAAATACTTGGTTGAAGGATTGTATCACTTCACATCGCTGTTAAAACGGTCAGCTTGAACCATTATAACCTTCCAGATTTCTCGATCCAAAAATTATGGATTACTTCTTGAAAAGCGGATCAGCAGATAAGCTACCATCTGGTTACGTTTGAACTCTGGTGTATGTAAAAACAGCAAGTCATCAGTTAAGTCAAGGATGAACACAATTCGCTTGAAATATTATTCGATTGACATAACAAACACCAAGCACAAGCAAACGTCGCTCAACGGAAAGTACTCCACGTTAACCTCTATTGACCAACGACGACAAAGTGCATACGGATCAAAACTTCCTGGCATTCTCCAATTAAGACAGTTTTCAATATGCTTCACACTTGGACCTATATCACATTTCATTCAGACCATAAATATTCGCAAATTTATGATAGATGTTTGTTGGTTGTTCGTATGGTCCCTTTTCTGTTTATGTATTGAGCTTGGGTGGCATTAAACAATACATTATTACACCTATTAGATCGTTCATATTTCGTTTCGTTTTAATGAGAGAGACAAAAAGCTTTGAAAATGATATTCAGTGTCTGTTGTAAAGCATAATCTCAAAATAACAGTCACCAGATCACATATAAAATCATCCAATCATCGAGAAGGTGCGCATATATTTATAACGAAAATACGATGCAATGCTCAATCATGGTTAAAAAAATTCTCGCATTTTCATTTGTGATAGTGCTTCTTTCATTAGCAGAAGGCAGTAAGTGTTTTACTGAAAATAATAATATTTTTTTGAATAATGAAATTTTGGATTTCAATTTTTATCTGCAAACAAAATTGCTTTTGGTGGACTGAACACGTGATATATTGCATTTAATAAAAATACCAGGAATTACATTTAGAAAGCTCCATTAAATGTGTGATATATATTTTTTACGGTCCATGGGGCAATAACTTGAAACAATTTTGACATGTAATTGAAGAGTAAATTTTTAATGAGGTAACATGTGAGGCTTTCTTCAATCGTAATTGACGCGAATAACACGAACATTTTAAACATATTCTTGATACATTTCAGCTGGAAAATGTAAGTTTTTTTAGTTTGTTTAGCAAGATATATATCACAGTGTTCATGTTTACGCTATACTGTGTGTATGGAACAGACATTTCTAAGGATGCCAATTTCATCTCGTAAAATTTCAAATTTATGCACCTGTGATACGAATTTTCAATATAAGTAAATGGGTTTATTTAAATTGAAAGCCGAGCTGAAATATGAATCTAAAACCTGATTAAATTAGAACTTTTACTGTTGATTCCAGTAAGACGCACTAATAAAATGTATAAAATTATGTTGGATAATGCTGATGATACATTATGATGGCACAATTTCTGCTCGCAAATGTTCCATCTAAATATAGTTTGAGGCTGCTTTAACGACATGTTTTTCGGACGAAAAATTTCGAAATGTGGATCGTAGCAATACGGGCTAAATTAATCTGGGATACAAATTTTTAGATTATAGGTTGACACATGAAAGGGTGATGTCATCAAATTAGCCTTCAATAAAATTAATTAAATAACGGACATCATTGGTCATGTAAATCCCACATGTATAACAGTCCTTTTTAAACTGGTTTATGTCAATGGAATACCGGAAATTGTTGGATGTAACATTTCGCTATTTGCAGACGACATAAAGATTTGGCGCAGCGTTCGTAGTCCAGAAGACTGTCTGCTATTACAAAAGGATCTTGATACGCTTCACAGCTGGTAGTTGAAGAACAAACTGCCGTTTAACTTCAACAAATGCAGGATCATGGATGTGGGAAATCGAGTAGAGTTCACATATCACATATTTTCGCATGTCCTTGAAAACTGCAGTGAAGAAAAAGATTTGGGTGTCTGCATATGCTCCAGTTTGAAAACATCACTTCAAACTAACAGTGCCTTCAAAAAAGAAACAAGCGTTCTAAATCTACTCAAACGTGTATTTGGGAAATTTTCGCCCAAGAAATTCCCAAGGATCATGGATACATACTTGAGACCAGTCATGGAAAACGGTGTGCAGTCATGGTCTCCGTGGCTCAAGAGGGATGCGGAACTTATGCAGCGAATCTATCACCGCTCAACGAAACTAGTTCTCAGCATCCGAAACAAACCATATAAAGAAAGGATAGCTCAACTGAAACTGTTCGATTTTCCCTATCGACGAATCAGGGGAGACAATATCTTACTTTATAAAACATTCCATACCCCGAACCATCCCTTACAGGATTTATTCACGCGAAGGGATACGAGGAAGTATCGAACCCATGAATATGTGCTGGTCGTACTTCATTCCCGTCTGAACTGTAGAAGGTATTTTTACGCTGTCCGTGTCTGTTTTACTTGGAACAATTTACCTTCAACCGTTGCTCACGCCACTAACTTGCATGACTTTAAAACGAAATTTGACAAATTTCATTGCACTATTCGTTTCCAGAACACTTATATACTGTTTAATCTATGTTCATATATTGTTTATACACTTAAATTTCAATTTTTACCATCCTATGGTTGTTGTTAAGCTTGTTGCTTTTTAGAACATTAAGAACCTTGAATTACCTTGAAAAAAACTGGAACCAATTTCAAATATATTGGGCGCAACACATTAATCTCAATAGTTGGTGAACGATAAACTTTAATACAACAATTGTTGAGTTAGTTCAATACGAGTTAAATACCGGCGCATTTTCCACATATTAGCTTAAATATCGAATACACAATTTTTGCCAATATTAAAATCATTGTTTCATTTCAAATCATTGAAAATAATAGACAATATAGGTGTGCCAAATTCTCCACAAGGATATGAAAGACAGGACAATTTGAGGCTATGATAGTTGCAGCGCGAACAAGTACAATGAAACAGCTGGATGTTCATCATCTTTTAATTTAAAAATTTAAAAACGAAGCAAATCTTCCGTAATAACACCATTTTCCATTTTGTAGACATGGCTGAGCCACGGCGCTGGCGCTGTCCTAGTAGGGTGAATACGCCCAGTAGACCACCTTTTGATAGCAATTTAGAATTAGTCACTTCGTTAATCTACTTTATGTTCAAAATAAAACGGATGCTTCGTAGATTGAAAGCATTTAGTCTCATTTCGTGTATTGCGTTGGTGGTCCATTTTTCACTGCTTTACTGTAGATTAGTTAGTACGTACGCGCTGCAAACCATCATCTTTGTGTTTCGTGTCATATTGCGATTACTTAAAACACGAGATATCAATCGGGACAAAGGGACAGCTTCTCTTCCAACCCGCATATCAATATTCGTGTATAGCGAGAGGTTAACTGCAATGGTTAAACAAAGATATGTGAAATGATGCACTGGTTCAAGCTGACAGTTTCCAACAGTGATGACAGGAAGAGATAGAATTCGATGACCATGCTCATGCTGATTGTTAGCTAAGGTTTTTTAAGCCAACAAAAACAGTCAGTATACCAGTACAGTCGTTCTTGTGTGTGAGCAATAATGATTGCTTCGTGGGAAAACAGTAGGTCACTAATCGACATATTCTGTCCTTGGGTTCGTGCTCTCAACATGTTCCGTTTGGAACGCTCACCATCACTTCGCGTACGAAGGTACAAGCGGTCTGTTCTCGTTCTTGAAGAGTGCTTCAGAAGTAGAGAAATGCTAATACCGAACAGTTTGGAGCGAGACGACCACTTTGTTTGACGCGTCGTTCAAATTAAAAAGAATTTTGAACCGCACTCGCCAGAGTGTAACAAAATAACGCGTTTGAATAATCTTTAAAGGGAAGCCTATCAGATCAAGCGTTTCGATAACACCCTTTCTCTTGACGTAGTCGAATGCTATCGTCAAATAAATAAAAATAGCGTAAAATGGCAAACGCTGTTCCCGACAGTTTTCATTAGGTTTTACAAGGTAGACGATAATGTCAACGGTTTATCTTCCCCTGCGGAAGCCACATTGAGATTTTGAGTAAATTCTGTCAGCTGAAACTTGTAGCCGGATCTGTAAAAGTTTAGGAAATAATTTGGCTACAACATTCATAAGGCAGATTCCTCCGTAATTGTTGCAGTCGCCTCTGTCACCCTTATTCTTTAATAGCGTGATGAATTTTGTGTCTCGCATCTCTTGTGGGACACACCACTCCTGCCAGCACTGAAGAAACAAATGGTGAAGAGGTCGTAATAATGCTGCTCTACAGCATTTGATGAGCTCAGGTGGAATTCCGTGTTCTCGAGCGGCGTCCTTATTCGCTAAGCAGTCGATATTCACCTCATCGTGATTAATTGTATCTAAATTTTCAAGGGTTGGAAACCGCTCCACATTTATCTGTTTTATCTGTTAATATACCTTTACACTTTATTCTCACTGACCTTTTCTCATGAAGAACAGCCGTTGTCTCAAGAGGTTTTACGTCGAAATAGACGCTCAATGAGTTTATCGGACCGTAAGCGGAAGTTGTGCCTGAGCATAGGCAGCGTTTTAGCGATTACCAGTGTTCTGAACAGATTTACGGGGCGTTGTCTAGTTAAACTTGGATGTGAAGGATTTATTAAGTCGCGCAGCTATATTAATTTCGTACATGGGAATGACGTCTATATTTGATTGAGCAGAATTCTTGGTGCAGTGAAATCTCTTATAGGAACGCCTCGGTTTTGCACAGAACAGTGAATGATCAGTATTGAAGTCTGCGCGTTGATATGATCTGGTGAGGAGTTTGCCTTCTTTATTAGTGCGCAAAACAAGAATATGATCAAATAGATGCTAATGCTTAGAGCGAGGATGATTCCAAGGCAATTTTGTTTAAAAAATGTGTTACTTACACAAAGACTTCAAAAGATAAGTTATCTGTTTTGTTAACATACCAGTTTATGGTAATCGCGTCTCTTGCATTGTAGCTAATTCGGCTTTCCTTTCTTACCTCGTTGTTAATCACAATTGATTTTTTACTCTTCAGATATTCGACACGGGGTCATGAAATCCAGGAAGCGTAGACCTGATGTTTCAGCTTTCAAGTTTTAGAACTGACCTTAGTCGGTGCTGGTGTGGATAAATACAGTCTGCTTTTCGGTTTCATTCTCTAATCGTAAAACACCCAATAAGGAAATCATACCTTGGCGAGACTTCGCCTTATTTTCTAGAGGCTGCTCATATTGAAGTATGCGGTAGCCAAACAATGATACCTCAAAATCCGAAGCAGCCACAGAATGTGAACTTTGCGCCAGTCGAGTCATAGTTTTTAACCGGTATCTGCCACTTCTGGTGTTATAGTTAATGAAAGCGGAATGGAGTTTGATCTCTGATGGCGATGCATCTCATTTTGGAGACGTAGCTGTTAACCCTGCAGCATGCGCTGCCTATCCACGGCACCACCGGAACCAAAGAAACTGCCAAGTTGATACATTTGGACAACAAAGCCTTCGCAGCAGTTCGCAGGACGAAGTTGAATGCAACCTCCTACTTCCTTGAGGGACACTGGCTCCTATTTGTGACCTCGCAGTTGACTCCTGAAGCCTTCTCTATGATTGGATAATGTCTTAAGGCTGATGAGGTTTTATATGAGGGTATTCCTTCCGCTAGGTGGACCGTCGTCATGGACTTACGATATTCATCTGACCGAAACAATTTGGTTGGTTTCGTAAGTCGGTCGCCATCGACCTTTCACCAGTCTGTAGAAGCATTTCCGCCGGGTCACAAAGGTCCAGACGTGCCTACTGGGAGCTTGATTTGGTTAGCAGAGACTAAATGAGACACGCGCAATCGACTATTTTAAAATTCGGTCCATTCTAGAAAACGTTACGTAATATTTACCGTGTTTGTAGGATAATAATTTTAAAAGAAATTCAGTTTACTTCAAGTTCGTAAAGCTATGAATGTGAAATGCGCATGTAGAGCGAAAATTCAGTCATTTAGAAATGTTTCTTCCCCACAATATTAGATAACAATTAGATTACATAGATAATTCAAGTCTTACACAGAATTTTTGTTGCTCTGATATTTCAATGTACACGGAATGTTACTTTTGCAATAATTCCAAATTTATTAAAATTCAATAATTGCAGATTTCGCGGATTCGACAGTTTGCGAGAGTATGTTCAGCAATACTGATTCATAGATTATAGATATATTAGAATCTATATATAGTGAATAAAAAAAAAATTTCGAAAATATATATATAAAGATATATATATATATATATGTATATAAATAATAGATAGTATATCTATATATATATATATATATATATATATATATATATTTAATACAAACAGACATAAAACATACTAATAACAGACAAACACAACCATCGACCGATTTTGTGCTGTTTGCACTCATTAGTTATGGAGAGGTGGATCACGATCCCCATGCGTTTGAAATAGTGGAAGAAATGAATTAAAGGTGCACTTGGATGCCACTGATGGGTAAGGTTGGCATGACCAACCCGTATAATCACATGAGCCTTCACTCATGTAGACTAGGTTAGAGACCCCTGACTATGAATAAAAAAGCTCATTTGCATGCATCTCCATCACACTCACACACCATGACTAATTTCGTGCTTTTTGTACTTATTAGGTAGGGACAGTTGTAACAGAAAACGCAGGCGCTTGAATAAATGGAAAAATTGAAAAAAAGTTGTATATTCATATGTATACAAATATATAATTTGAAAGAGAAAAACGTTTTGTTGCTGAGACGAACTGTTATAATCACAAAAGTCAATAAAACTAATGAGATTCTTTTAAAATGAATCATTAAATGCCTCGCTCAATTCCATTTCAAAATCCACCGCTATATTAAAATTATTCAGCGGATTCAAAAGAATGGAAAATAATAGCCAATAATGAATTGAACTCAGTTAAGAGATATAGCCACATTAGAAGCCAATGCTCCACTAATAAGGTATGAAATTATCACCCATATCAATGCGTTCACGTATATTAAACATACGTTTTTGAAGTATTTTATATCAGCGTTAAAATAGAAAATACGTGAGGTTTTTACTCTATCACAGATGCTCAGTTACAGATAAAGTTTGCTGAATTCTCAAAAAAAACGGATGTAATTTCTTTCGAATAATGAGATGTTTTCCAATAGGAAAACGTTTGAGAAAACGAACAATTGGCTCTCAAATTGCAGAACAAGATTTTTATATAAAAACATTTTGATCATTTTCTAAACAACACTCTAATTTTCAGGCAATGTATATTTAATACTAATCTTATCATAAATGTCCATAAATGTTAAAATTTGGATTGAATTACTATAACTGATTGCTGTAACGTTAAGTTCTAGACAGTGAATTCGGTAGCGTCAAGGGTATGTTGATAGTCAACGCTTCAAAATTTTTGATTAATTTAATCCCACTAATTATCTGCGTCTGATCAATCACATTTTAAGTATTTTCTAGATTACAAAATATTTATTTATTAGACAATTGACGTTTTACACCATGCGACGTAGATAATTCCATCAAACTTAGATTGGTAATTATTTGAATAAGATAATGCAAGCAAATTATATCTGGTATTAATGCAGTTCTTTCATATTTAAAAGGTCAGCATGCCAGTTGTGTTTCCTTATAATCAAGATATTATCATTTTAGGACTAAACACCCTTGTTGTCTTTTATTATCACATTCGCCAAATTTGTTTTATAAAGCAAACACGACATTCACTAAATACAGATCTCGAATACTCAACACATTCAAGCGGACTTAATGAGAAGAGTAATTGAGCCAATAGCTCTTACTGTAAGGTTTAACGGTCATGTAGTACCGCTTTATGAAACTCTACTTCATCAATTATTTTTCCATCGTTTGGATTAACAATATATGACAAAGGATTTTTAACTGAAAATCTTTCACTTTTTTGCTACTTTGTTGCAACGTGTTACAAGAACTTTTGATTTTACACTACTATCTAAAATAATATAATAATAATTAATATTATAATTATAAGTAATATATTGTCTACAACTCGCCAAACGATATTTCTAATTATCTTTAGAGAAAGGGATAGAGTTGCACTGACAATTACTATAAATTATGCTAGCTCCATTTTTGACACAACGCATTTGAAATTCTAAGTTGCCTGTAATTATGTTATAACAGAAAAGAAATTGATAAATTGATGAACGTTTATTATTTTATTGAAGTTACCAGAGGCGAGAATGCAAAAGGTTAGTTTTCCCTAATGAACAATGTTTTTGCGATTCTCAAAATTTCAAACAAGCCACAAATTTCAAACGCAATAGACAGAGTTTTACGTTATGTAACTCACGAATTTAAGTTACGCAATGTGCCCACAAGATAATAGCATTCTACTCAATCGTATGACAACGTATATACATGCAAGATATATACATCTATATATAGCATAATATTTCTAATGGATTGTAAGTGAGGGGATAATACAAATTGGGTTGACGGGAAAGTAATGAACCGCAAACCATCGTTATGATCCTTAATTAACACAAAAATGTCTCATGATGTTGGCGGCGAGCAGTTTTTAAAGTGCAATCAAGTAAGATTATTTGTAAATTTATTGTCCAATGTCCTTTTGCGTATTCTATTATTTATCAATAAATTAATTAATAGATACTTCGATTTAGTCAAAAAATTTAGTCAGAAATGGAAAATATATCTGCAAATTGCGTTTAATTTAGAGTTATAAGTCACAGGAATATTCTCATTTTCATCTCGAACGTAAACATTAAATAAACAAAATGTGTCATTGTGTGTGTGTGATGAAAATGCGTGCAGAAGATCATTTTTTCTTCTTGATTTGTGTTTCATCTCATCTACACGTGTTTTGGCACGTGTTGAATGGCGATGGTCGTGTTGTCCTTATCTAACCGAAGCTTACACAAGCGATCAGCTTACCATTCGTTCAATCTTTGAAGCGCATCTGCGTGATGGATATGCATGCAAATGACCATCCATGTTTGATGTTTGTTCTTGTTTTTTTCCAAATTCAGGTGACAAGTCTATCAAGTTCGTTTTCCAGAAGAAAATTTACTGTAAGTTTCATTTCTAGATCCTTAGGAGAATAAAGGTACATTTGTTTAATTTTGAGTTAGAAAATATAAATGAATGCGATTCGATTTATGTAAGTCCTAAATCAATGTACCGGAAATTCTGATCGATATCGATGTTTATTTGTCGAGTATATTCGTAATAATAGTCATTTTATTTCACACAAATGATGAACGACTAGGGATATTTTCCGTTGAGAAATCCGAAGCGATTACCGTCACATGTACAGTGTTATTGGTTTTTTAAACAATTTAAACTCAAGGATATATTAGATTTATAATGTAGTAGCCTGCTTGAAATAAAATATTATACAGTAGATCATTTACCAAAAATCAAATAGCTGATGATGTTTTATGCGTAAAGTGAAACATATAATCTGGAGAGAATTACTTTAAATTATCAGTTTCGTTCATATATTGACACTGTTTTGCTTGATAAACTGGAATTTTCGCATGTCTAGCTTGAACGTTTTCACAACATAATAATTTCCATAATGGAAGGATTGCTATTCCTTTCCCTAAACATCAATTGCGGTATAGCTGAAAAAACTTATGAAAAGCCTGCGTGTTTTTATCTCGTTCACTCTCATCTCTACAATATGCTTGTTGGAAGACGTATGTTATTTCGAGTAAAACATTTTTACCTATAAATAAATTATTCTGTTATTTTTAGAGAAGCTGAACAATAATCATGGTTTTCTTATCACATTTGCACGACAGACCTAAAATATGAGGTTGATGTTGGTGAGTAAAGATTCGTTCACCATTTTGTAACTTATTTTGATGTTTCATGTAGACCAAAATCAATAAGTTGGTTTGTCGATATCTACCGAATAATTGTGCTACCCAATTTTGTGATTCACCCTTTCTGATTAACCCAAAACGTGAAGTTGCTTGCAAAAATCACAAAGCATTGAGCACAATCATCGCCAATATTATGCTCAATAGAATGATTACGTCGGTGATATCGAAATTCAGCAAATAATCTTTTAAAAATTTGACAAACTTATTTCTTCTTTGGAAAGTAACTTTAAATCACAATGTGTTTAACAGCGGAGGAAAAGCAATAACATGCAATGAATTGTGCTCATTGTATTTTATATAGATTTTTATCTGATTCAGAATATATTTCAGTTAACGATTTCTACCAGTAATTATACGTGAGCTATCTCTTGGATGTTTCGAGATATTTACCACTAATATGTGAGAAATGAACGTATAAAAATAAATTATGAGAATATTTTCAAAATACGACCATCTAAAAGAAAAGTTGAAATGTCAAGGTTGAATCCTCAGGAGAATTTGATGCTAAGTATTTCCAAAAATATATAGCAATGATATGTAGTCAATTAATTGTAAAACATCCTATGAAACGTCTCAAACAACTGTCTTGAAATTTCAAGGTAATATCCGCATTCTATTGCTAAGTACAAGCACTCCAATTTAACGGTCGGCATCTCAGATTTCTCAACATAAGAACAACTGAAAACATGCGCCTTTAATCACGTGATGCATATCGTGTTGACGAATAGCACTCTGATATTTATTCGCCACAGCTTATCAGTATTCTTGAATGTATGGCAACATATAGCGTTCAGTAGATCGATAGCAATTTAGTTCGATTTATGCATACAGTGAACGCATTACCAGGTCAGCAGCCTGAACTAGACAGGTCGGTTGAACATGGCGAACCATACATCCGACCAGAGGTCGAGGTGTCCGCTGTCCGCCGCCTGTTCAAAGCATTCAATATTTACCGGTTCACCAATAACACCAATAAAGTTATATTCTAGGAGAAATCTAGAATTATTCACAATAGTTCAAATCGTCCCACATTTGTGCGTTCAGATGACGTTACTTTTCGTTCACATTTATCGCAAGCGATAAATATGGGACTACTAAAGTGATCGGCTACCTGTTGTTTTTTACTCCATGCAGAAGATGTGCAATCTCTCACACACAAGAACGACGTCAAATGAACGCTAACTGCGTGATTAACGGTCAGCAGCTAGAGGGAAAAAGCGTAATTCTAAAAGTCTCAGAACCCTGAAATTAGTTCACCACTGCCTAGAAACACAAATCGTGAAATCACTATGAATATTGATATTGGTGTTTTTCGTACAACTACGAAGCAGTGAGCGTGAACTTATCTGATTAATATAAATACATATCATTACATATTCCACGGATTAGAACCCTAGAAGACGATATTGTAGTGTACCACATACATCCAAGCAATCACAATCCACAATTAGGTTGTGGCTGTATACCGCCATCAACCGAATAAAGTATATTTGGTTTAAGCAATAACATTTACAACTAATCATGGAATATATGTTGAAAGATTTCTGTCAACTTAACCTTAACTTTTAACAATATTAATGAAATCGGTAGGGAAAACGTCGCCTAATAAATCTGATCGCAAACACAGAAGGTGGAATTACTCTAGATGTTTGCTGAGACTATTTTCTTCGCATTACTTAATCTGAATGGAATGTAAATCCTTTGCCAAAATAGGCCTATGAGGCCAAAATCAACAATTTGAATTTGAGATACTTCGCTATGTGAGTCATGGATAAAGTGAAAAATTGGCTTTTCAGCTTTGAAACAGATACCATGAAGCTCTGATTTTCATTAGAAACTTCGACCTCATGGGTGTTTTGTAGTATATATGCTATTCGACATGAAAACACCAACGTAATTAAACTTTGAACAGATTTTCCACAAACTGGCGTTCGAAAAATTTGTCGATTTGAGTACCCAAAGTGCACTTTGAGCTAATCTTCTCTACATTATGAAATATCGGTTTTTCTTCTTCTTTCTCTAAACTAATGTATTTTAATGATGCTGCTTCATTAACATAAAAAACTTGATCAAGATATTCTGAGAGCATTCATAGATATGTCGCTGCTATCATTTGATCTGTGTTACTATTAGATAATTTGAATGATTTTAGGTTAATGATTCGAGAATGCTGCTTGTGTACTTATATTCCATAAGGAAACTATGTATTCTGTGTTATGTTGAAAACAATAAAGTTGAAGACGGGATTGTTGTTATCAAGAAGTATAATTATAAATTATAACGAGGTTATTACTTTCACAACACACTCTCAACAAACGGTTATGACTTTCGGCTGTCATCAGGTGAGGATAGCAAGATCAGGTTAAGTTAGACATGAACCACTGCTCAAGTGTTTTAGTGAATGCACAATTTAACTGATAACCAGAGTCGTTACAGAAAACCAATATGAAAAAAACTGAATCGCTAATTGATTGCTGGTAACGAACTCTGTAGTAGACTGTCCACTCCAATAAAATCCCCAAGATTGTTAGACAAAAGGCACAGGAGGTGGAAGATTTATCGTGGTAGCCAAAAGGTGCTCGAATGTAGGGCGGAAAAAATCACGAAACACGATTCAACGAAAATTATTAATCGAAGTCAATTGTTAGGTACAGTGAAACAATGTTGTTACACAGCCCCCTTCCAAGAGGTCTGGTCAGAGGAGACTTCTGATCAGGTATTGACAACTGAACTGGCCAAGCGGTGTCAGGTCGTTTCAGGCTATAACATAGCCTCTAGGCAACCAGTCACTTCGAAGTAAGCCAAGGCACTTGATCTGAATGGGTCGATATTCGGTGGTGACCAGGTTTGGATGCACGAAAAACCGATACGTACTAAGCCGAGTCACGTCTCACATGGAGTGAACATGCTGCCGGAGCCGAATCACACGGAATGAACGTGCTTCTAGCGGGAATCGCCAGTCTGGCATGGACTTAGTATGAACCTAGTTGGAGCTCTTGTAGGAACATCTGTAGGCTTGACAACGCTTGGACCAATTCTTTTCCTGATCTATATAAACGACTAACCTAAATTTGTTCGCAGCAAAATCAAGCTGTGGACACAAGTACGCACCTTTGAAGATTGCAGACAGCTTCAGCTAGACCTCGAAGCCTTACAAAACTGGTCACTTAGAAATGAACTACCTTTCCGTTTCAGAAAATGCAAGGTATTGACTGTTGAATGACATTTTGAGTTCTCTTACACCCTTGGTTCCCATATTTGTGAAAGCACTGACAAGGAGAAGGACCTGGGTGTGTGGGTGAGCAGCACGTTGAAACTGTCACATAACGCCACAGCTGTCTGTGCGAAGATGTCACGAGTACTTCTTCTTCTGAAACACTTGTTCAAGAGTTTCACAAAGCGAACCGTTCATCGAATAATTAATACGTACTTGAGGCCAACCATGGAGTATACGGTGCAGGCTTGGTCACCTGGCTACAGAAGCACATCAGCCTCTTGCAGAGAATATATCATCGGACCACCAAGCTCGTACGCGGTTTGAAGCACAAACAATACGAAGATCGTATTGCAAGTTCCAATCTCTTCGACTCTCGCTATCGCCGTCTTAGAGGTGATTTGATACTTATGTCCAATACTGCATACCCCCAACCATCCCCTAAATCAACTATTCACGCCACAACCACACAGAACCAGCCGAAGTCACGACTATATAGTACTTATTCACGACTTCAGACTAAACTGCCGAAAGTACTTTTATTCTGTACGTGTAGGCTTCACCTGGAACTCCCTAACTTGTAATGTTGCACATTCAACAAACTTGGATATATTCAAATCGAATTTGGGCAACATCGTGAAGACTAATCCAAACATTGGAACTATATATTTTGCATCATAAAGATTTCAACCCATGCATCAAAGTAAACTAAACATATTTAGCTCATCCAACCGGTTGAAAACAACATCTGCTCCATGTATTTTTACGTGATTCCTGAACTGATCAGTAGGCAAACAAATCTCGTTTTACTACATATGTTATTTGTAATTCGCATATTATTTAGTGGTTTTTGTAAAGCTATGTGCTTTTTAGACCATTGAATTGAATTGAATTGAATGGCCTAGCCTGGTGAAAGCTGAGCGGCGTGTAGTCGGGGTTGTAAATACCTTGTATGATAGGTTTCGTGTTGCGCAGTTTGCTACCGGGAAGATGTCGTCAAGCGTCAGTGATCCGGGGTGGCGCGTGCCATGGTTTGCAGTGCGAAAGGTGCATGTGTACCGGGAGGGATACACCAAGAATGAGTTTATTTCGGGCTACAGGATCGCGACAAGCGTCGGTAATCCGCTGGTAGCGTGTGCAACTGTTTCCACAGCAAATAATGCATGTGTGCCTAAGAAGTGTGGAAAAAACTCTCTTGCGCATGGGTTTATGGTCACGAACGAGTTTAAGTGATGAGGTAAGTGAAAACATGCACGGGGATATACCAAGTGTTAATAATAGATTAAAAATGTACTGCATAGTCGGCGAACGTTATGGATTGAAGTTTTCCTCGCATAGCTGTTGTGGTGGCAGGCGTTTGGAGAGTAGAGGGTAAGGTACGGGTTATCACCGATGGTGCTGGGGTTGGTTCTGGCAGATTAGCTGAGTCAAAGTTATTGTCCATGAACGCCGGTTTGACTCCTTTAATTGAGACCGTGTCATATCGACAGGCGTGGTCAATCAAATCTGTTTTTGGGACCGCCGAAAAATCTTAAATGGCCCAGCATTAAGAGGACGAAGAGATTGCTTCACCATGTTGTTTCGAAAAAAGACATACTGGCAATGTGCCAAATCCTACGTTATCTGGGATTGTTTGGATTGAAGTCGCGTTGGTAGTGGTTTGAAACGACTCATATTGTTTTGCAAGCGCGCCACGTAATATCCATAGGCAAATGGTGATTGCTTAGCCGTGGAGACATATTCACCAGATAATGCGATGGTACGACTGAATGTTAACTCGGCACCAGTGGCATGCGAAGAGGTTTTAAAGGTTGACCTTGAACCTAGGAGGACATAGATTCAAGATTCAAGATTCAAGATTTATGGTTGAAAAAGCAATTAACTTTATAATAACCACAGGGTGGAAATATAGGTGCAAATGTATATATATAGATATATATATATATATATATAGATATATATATATATATATATATATATATATATATTTATATAAGTAAAAATAAAATCAAAATCAATGGGACAATAATAGCTTATTAATAGTTTGGGGAAAAATTCGGATTAGCTCTCATATAATCGTCAAGTTTTGATTTGAATATTGATAAGCTGTTTGAGCTTACTGAATCGGAAGGTAAGGAATTCCAAGCAAAGCACACACGTACGGAATAAAAATACCTGCGGCAGTTCCGTTTGGAATGTGGTGTTGCAAACTTGCAACCATTGCCACGGCTCTTGCTGGAATTCCAAGCAAAGCAAACACGTACGGAATAAAAATACCTGCGGCAGTTCCGTTTGGAATGTGGTATTGCAAACTTGCAACCATGGCCACGGCTGTTGCTGGAAGTTCGGAGGTGGCATAATATATCCAGGGGGTGGGAAACATTAGTCAGTATTTTGTATGCGAGGATGAGATCACCTCGCATTCTCCTTTGTGCGAGTGTACTTATTTCCAGTTGTCTGAGTCGCCTGGCGGATGACATATTATCGAGACTAATGACAAGCTTAGAAGCTCTCCGGTATATGCGATCCAGGAGTAAGACGTCTTTTTGTAGCCATGGTGTCCAGGCTTGTGCGGTATAATCTAAAACCGGGTGTATATATGTATTCATCATGAGAGAAAAACCCCGGGGAAAAACGTCAAAATAACCGCCGTAGCATGCCGAGCAGCTTTGTAAACGGTTTCGCATTGTAAACCATTTTTCAAACTGCCGCAAATCCAGACACATAGGTCCTTTCTTTTTCAGTGTACTCCAGGTTAATGTCGCCGAGCTTGTTTGGATAGAAAAGCCAAGGTCATGACCAATCTGAATCATCTTCGAATTTTGCATATTCAATGTCAGTTTACTTTCAGATGACCAGTTGAACAAAGCACTCAAATCGTTTTGCAGCAAGATACAATCGTCAGTATTTGTGATTTGCCTCCATACTTTTATATCGTCAGCAAACAAAACCATCTTATTATCATTTGGTAGTGGTATATCGTTCGTATTGACTAGAAACAGTATTGGTCCAAGCACTGATCCTTGTGGAACTCCGCTAGTGACATCGATGTTCTTCGATAATAGTCCGTCCACACGAACTTGGATGTGTCTGTTGCTGAGGTAATCTCTTAGCAATTCGTATAGTCTTCCAACAACACCGTGTTTCTTTATCTTGTTCAAGAGTAAATTGTGATCATCTCTGTCGAACGCTTTAGAAATGTCCAGTTAGCACGCATGAATATAGCCCCCCGCATCTACAATCCTCGTCCAATCGTCTAACCTTGTCAGCAAATTTGTTAGGCAAGAGCGATTTCTGCGAAATCCATGTTGGGCAGCTGCCAAAAGTTGATTCGTTTCCAGATGTCGCACGATTTCTGCGGTTATTATTCGCTGAGAAACGTTTGAAACCGAAAACAGCAAGGTCACCGGCCTGTAATTTTTAACATCAGAACGGCAACCACCTTTGAAAATGGGTATTATTTGTCCCAGTTACCAGTCTTGTGGCACAACGCAAGCTTGCAGCTACTTATCAAACATGCAAGATAGAGGTTTAGATAGCTGCGCATTGCAGGTTTTGAGCAGCTTTGGGGTTATCTCGTCTGGTCCTGGAGATTTCTTTACGTTTAATTTTCGTAAGTATTGCGCTACCATAATCGGAGTACTCAACACTTCACTCAAGGTCGGTCGGTCAAGTCGAACGATTGGTTCGTGATCAGGCTCCATGGATTTCGGCGCAAAAACTCCTGCCTAAAAGTCTGCTAACAGGTCAGCTGTCTGATTTATGGATTCTGTTAAGCCGGACGAAGTTTTCAGGGCAAAGACTCCTGGTTTAATATTTTTTCTACCGTTTACAAGTCTATATAAGAGCTTTGAATTCTGGTGCATCTGAGTAATCAATTTCGATTGAAACGCTTGTTTATCATCTGGAATTAAGCTGATAACTTTTTTTCTCAGTCGTGTAAATTGTGCCCAAGAATCAACTGTATTGGTTGCCTTGTGAAACTCCCACGCTACTGCCCTTTGTTTTATCCACTTTTGATTCCTGTTACGTAGTAAAAATTCATTTTGTTGAAACCTTTACTTTAAAGCAAACATTGAATGTTCCTCCAATATAGATTTGAGGTGCTGTAAGAGAGATCGCCAATGACTATCCGGATCGGAGTAATCCAGTTGTGCGAAACTAGTGCTTTGTAACTTGGCACACAGAGCACGGTAGTTCACCATTCTGACGCATTTTGTCCCGTCACTATTGCGTCTAGCGCTACAAACGTACTCGAATTCTAGGACAACGTGATCGCTTCGTCCGATCGGCGGTTTATAAACGATATTCTCAACAGCTGTGGGATCTGATGTAAGTATAAGGTCCAAGGTAGACGGCTGGTCTGATCCTCTCATACGAGTAAATCCAAAAACGTGGTTATAAAGGGGTGCGTAATCCAAAACGGCTCGAAGTTCATTTTCAAGTGCCTCTCGGTGGACGATCATTCCGGCTATACAGCTGTGGAAAGTTGAAATCCCCCATTATTAATATTCGAGTATTGTTGTTACATGTTGTATTGTTGTTACATGGCGCGAAGCAATAATCATTTTATTGTTTAGATCGAGAGTTGCTGTTGAAGAACGATAGATCACTCCAATAATGCATCGGTCTCCTGAAGTAAGAAACAGATAACACCAAAGTGTGTCAGTGATATCAAGGATCACGTCGTTAATAGCTCTACAGATAAACGATTGCTTGAAGTAGAGTGCTGCTCCTCCGCCATCGCCAAAACGGTCACGCCGGAATAGAGACATGTAGGGCAAAGAGAGTTTATTATCAGACAATGAGGCATGGAACCACGTTTCTGTTACTGCAACTATGTCTGGCGCCTTTTCATTACAAATCTCGGACAATTCGATTAATTTGTTAAAAAGGCTGTTCGCGTTTGTATAGATGCACTTAATCGTATTTTTTGTGAGTAATGACGGGGTGTAAACCGAAGTTATTGGTCCGGCTTCTTTGGATGGTAAGACATGTGTGCGTCTTATTGGTCGCCGACGGCTTGAATCGACAATTAGTTTTCAGTGTGAATTGCTCAGTCCGACTCGATTTGAGCCAAAACTACGACGTTTTTGATGCATTGATTTCCTCCATTTGGTTGGAAACGCTGCTATCCGCTATCTCCAAACTGGAGATTGTTTGACTTGGTTTGGGTGGGCTAAGTATAACATCCTTGAGTAATGTTCGTTTCCCTTTTGTTCATTTCGACCTTTCTATTTCAGTCATAGCGCTGGTCAAGAACGTAATCTTCAGAGGTTTCGGTCCATCCCCCTTATATTTTGGCGAAAAAGGAACTCGAAAAGTGTCCACAACAATGACATTAGAAATATCGAGAGAACACGCAATGTAGCGCCATTGTTTGACGTCGTGCTCTACGGTTTCCTGATTCGATGCTCTAGAAGTATTTTCTGGTACACCAAGTAGAACTATACTTCGCGATACCGTTTGTTTCCTGGCTTTCAAGCTGCCCTTCCTTTCCCACAATGGTACATCGGGATATAATCTGCAGTTTGAGTCGGATTTCGGTCCAGTTAGTACCTCCGTGTGCAATTAATGAAGCTTTAAGTTGCCTGTGCAATCTTTCTACCATACCACTCGCAGCATGTTGGTAGTAGTTCGGTGATGTTGGCAACCAAGGGTAGCCAGGAATTTATTGAATGCGCCATCGACATGGGAACCTCGATCCAATGTAACGTTACTCGGTCAACCAAAAAGTGCTACCGAACGTTCGAAGAAAGCCTGCGCAACTGTATCTGTATAGCAGTTTGGTAGCGGAACGGCTTCGATTCAGCTGGTGAAACGGTGTATGCAGGTGAGTATGTATGTATAGCCACCTAAAGGTGGTTAAGGGGCCACGAGGTCTACGTGGATGTGAGAGACACGCTTATCCTGTTTGAAAAAAGCTCGTAATAGACTTTCAATTTTTCGGTTGATTTTCTTGCGTGGACAATCACCGCTCACTTTAGTGCATGTACGAATGTCACTAATGGCTTTCGGTCCGTGAACTAGACCTGTGGACTTATCCTTGATGTTGCAACGACGACTTCATTTCTTCGGGCCAACGACAGTAGTCGTCGTTAGCTGTCGGCCCGGGAGTTAACCGCTGGCGATGTGCGATGGGCGCAGGGTTTAATGCCACAATGCTGAACATCGCTGTTTTCCCGAATTATTTAGCAAACGGGTGAACGTGTGTGACTACTCGAGTGTCACCGGGATGGGTTGCGAGATCATGAACTATAGTTGAGTGTCAGGTTTCGAACCTCATTGCATAAAGGTGTAGCCCCTGCCCACAGTCCCGCATTGCTGACTTTCGCTGTATTACTCCGTGTGCATGATCGTCCTGCGGTTACCGTGGAAATATGGGCGTCTGGATAGGAACGGATACATTTAGCGATGTTGTCCGCCATTTTCTCAAGCTCAAATACCGGATTGCTTTATGCAATAACCTATATGGTTTGCACGCACTTAGTTAAACGCTGAAGCCATAGTTCATTTAGTAAGGACTCGTCCATGTGCGATGGCCGAGCAGGCGGCGCATCTCCATTGCTATGGTGGATGGCTCCTTGTTAGCAATTTTTAAGTTGCCGAACAGCTGCTGTAACCGAGATCGTTCACACGGGACCGTGTGGGAAATCACTTCCTGCTTGACGCTATGGTAGCGGTCACCTGTGGGTGCAGCTAGTCTGCGTCGTGTACCTGTAACAACACATTCGCGGAGAGTTTCTGCGTCAAATGTGAATACAGGGCAAAGTCTTCAATTAAATTTTTAGAACTAAATTTATTTTCTAAAAAATGAAACCAATACTCAGGCTCAGGTGGGATGAAGCTGGATATTGTGATGACCGTCGAGGCCAGAAAAACGCGTTTAGAACCACTCATGATGAAGAGTAGCAAATGATGCGAAAATGCACGATTGAACGACGCAAAACGTTCACCTAAAAACTCCGATGCAGAGCGGGAAAATGACGTACTGGATAACATACACGAAGAATGCGTGTATGTCATGCTCACGAATTTGTAGTAGACTGGCCACTACAATAAAGTTCTCCAGAATGTTGGAGAAAAGGCACAGGAGATAGAAGATTTATCATTGTAGCCAAAAGCTGCACGTAGGTACAGCGGAAGCAATCTCGAAACACGAATGAACGGTTAGTCTTTATCAAGGTCGATTTTTAGGTACGGTAAAACAATGTTGTTACAACACAAAAATATTTTAAACTTCTAACATTTGTTGTGCTCAAAACTCCTTCACTTACTAAACATTTATATATATATTCATCCATTTTTCTAACTATGAATATAAGATTAACTCTATCTTCTATTAATTAATGAGCAAAACATATTTATTAGGTGTTGAGTTTGTAGCGAAGATCGGTGAGTTACCATAGGATGAATTCCCCCCTTATATTATTCTTATTATCAGACTCCATATTTTTTATGTATTTAATTTAAATATTTGTACAGTACAATATTCAGACATGACATATAGAATTTATAGAAAAACGTAGAAAGGTACTTAATTATGTATTTATCTTTAATCACTTTTTTGATAATTTTATATCAACGTTATCACAGCGTTAGCAACTTTGATTCAGTGCACCGTATTTTTCGTCGCTCTGAAAATTTTGATCACATATTGGTTGCATCTGCACGGATTTATATCCTTCAAAGAATTCCGGGTATCACTGAACGATATCTATCGGATTTCTTACTTTTCGATCTAGCAAGTCGCCTTAGAGAAAAGTTACCAGTTTAAGGGGAAAAGAACATTTTCTTCACGCGCACAAAGTATTTTCTCAGCATCAGCTATCCTACGAATTTTGCAATCATTGCAGAGACCACATTCAGTTAGAAGTTTCGATAACTTATTTCGGTTTCTATCTTCTGTGGTTCACGAATTATCGCGAATTAACTGTTCAATGCCGAAATCTCGGAAACGAACACAGTCAAATCACTCAACGGAGAAAACACCCATTATCGATCAACCGGCAAGCCCTATGCAACTCACAAACATGTGCGAACATGTAATGAGATCCATTCCCCGGTTCACGAAAAATATCGATCCAGCTGTGACCGTGAGAAGTATTCACGCGACGGCGAAACGGAATGGTCGTGACCTCTGGATCACGTGTTTAGGTACGGCGAGCGTTGATAATGTTTCGGTTAAATGTACTTTATGCGGGTTCCACCAAAACGTGATGAGTGTGTACGGCTAGTGAACGGTAATGAATATCCATCTGTTTGTTATTTCTGCCATACCTGTAAAAATTCAAACATAAATGGCCATCGCAAGAGTATACATTCATTTGCTGGAAAAGTTTATAATATGATAGAGAGTAGACTGTGGCAACTGGAAGAGGAGCTTGTACGAGTGAAAAATGTTGTAGAGCCACCAATCAAGCCGAAAACATGTAAACTGAAAAAATAAAAGACGCTCCACTTTACCACCACCAAATGAATATCTGGAAAAGTTTGAATTGTTGCAGCACAGCACCCAGGAAAGTGTTAAAAAAGTCTTAAAACCGAAACCATTCACATCGAATGCCCCATTAGCGAAAGTTGCCTCGAAAGTTATTTCTCTTAGCGTTATCTGCACCATCGTGCCACATTCGACTGAGACGTTATTGTCGAATAGACATCAGAATGATTTAGCTGAATGGTTGAAACTGTACACTCGTATGAATCTTAAAGCCATCCACTCGGTTTCGTTGATTCGCTTGAGTCATCCTCCTAAAGCGCTACACCAATATAAGCCGCGGTTGCTCAAGGTTTTAATGCAAAATGAGAAGGATTTAGAAGATGTACTTCTGTTGACATACTTGCTACGGGACGACATGGAAAATACATCTCATGTATTTTTTTATGTGCCCTGGTCGGAGCGGGCAAAATCGCCACCGGAAGGTAAGCAAAAGAAAACAAACGATGGATGGAAGCTCACACTTATTCTCTTAAATGTCCCAGAAAATGCCACCGACTCAGATACAAAGTGTAAATCCAACCACGACCTACAACAGTGGAGATTTATTAGTAATGCTATCCATCCAGCAATGTAGCGGTTATTGATACGTTCCGAATCCCGAATTCATCGACTTACGAAGGTAATGGTCCAAGACCCCTTACACTGGCATTTTTGACCACCACTATGGTTTACACCGTGCTTAACAATTGGTACCAGCATCGATAAAAAGTTCCACGAGACATCAAAATTATAAGTAAATACCTGAAAACCGACTATATCGCCAAAATATAAGGGGGATGAACCGAAACTTTCAAAGATTACGTATGGCTAAAATAGTAAGGTCGGAATGGACAAAAGGGAAACGAACACTACCCAAGGATGTTAGACTTAGCCCACCCAAACCAAGTCAAACACTCTCCCGTTTGAAGATAGCGGATAGCAGCGTTTCCATCCAAATAGAGGAAATCAATGCATCATAAAACGTCGTAGGTCCGGCTCAAATCGAGTCGGACTGAGCAATACACACCGAAAAATAATTGTCCATTCAAGCCGTCCTCAACCAATAAGACGCACACATGTCTTACCATCCAAAGAAGCCGGACCAATAACTTCGGTTTAAACCCCGTCATTACTCGGTGATGTAATTCACCCACCATCTTTGACACGTACTCAAATTACCTGCTCAAATGAATCGTCTTTGCTGTCAACATCGACTGTCAAATTTTTGTATACGAATGTCCAATGCTTGACAAACAAACTACACGAATTGACTGAACTATCTACCACACAGTAGTGATTGCTGTAACTGAGAAATGGTGTCATCCAACTTTAAAAGACAATAAAGTTGTCATTGGAGTTATCTCTAATTCGTCGCGATCGCCTGACTCGAGGAGGTGGTGTTGCTCTTTACCACATTCGGAGACTGCTCTGCTAAGAGATCACTGATGACGATTTACAACTGCAAGAGACATTATTGTTCTCGCTGAATGTAAAAGCAGGGGGAAAATGTATAGTGGGTGTGATTTACCGTTCAACCTCAGTCGACGAAGCCTACAATTCAGCATTACTTGCAAATATACGCTACGAGACTACTAGATACCGCGGCAGACTTCTACTGATTGGAAACTTTAATCTGCCGAACTTTAAGGGACATTCAGTTCATCCAGAAAATTCCTTCAATGTTTTATTTCAACAGTTGCAAGAAGAAATTCCACTCTACAACCATATTTTCAACAATACCCGATTTCGTGGTTCTGATACGCCGTCTATCTTGGACCTAATACTGACAAATCAAGAACACGTGATTAAAAG
The DNA here is from genome assembly GCA_013407085.1 of Atriophallophorus winterbourni. Lineage (NCBI taxonomy): Eukaryota > Metazoa > Platyhelminthes > Trematoda > Plagiorchiida > Microphallidae > Atriophallophorus > Atriophallophorus winterbourni. The sequence continues at coordinate 140,000 of JACCGJ010001616.1, forward strand.
TTTCACTTACGAAGCTCCAATAGGACTCAGTGACCACTTAGTTATTACGTTTGACTATTTTTGCCAGGCAATCAGAACAAGTGGCATCAACAATGTGATTAGAAAAATTGACTTTCCACAACTTAAATCAACTCTTAAGTACGCCACAGTCCCTGGTCTTAAGTCCGACAACGTGCACGATCAATGGCAGTGGATAATAACCGAACTTAAATTTGCCGTTGAAATGCACTCTCATTTTGTTCCAAAAGTGCAAAAAATGGATATACATTTAAGTTGAGAAGCGGAACACGAAAATGGTTGACCTTGCGAAATGCTGCATGGCGAGCTCATTAACGTGATACCACTGTTGAGAGTTGAAACATTCCGTTTGCTGAGAAATGAGGTAAACGAACTTGTTGTTCAAGACAAAATGAATTATCAAAATCATTTACTGAACAAAATGGAATCAATCCCCAAAATTCTCTACCAGATCAAAAATAACAGATCAAGGCTGAAACCAGGAGTTGCCGCTCTAAAGACACGTGATGATACAACAACCACAGCATCGCATGTGCCAAAGTTCTAGCCTATTCCTTCTCCACTGTCTTCACGAAAAACCATTGAATGTCCCTCAACTTCCGTCATCTCACCCGAAAATGTTTGACAACAACTAACTATTAACTCGGAGCGTGTCCTCCGCATATTGCTAAATCTCAACTCGAGAAAATCTCCCGGATCTGACGAAATTACCCCGTTGATTCTCAAATCTGTGCTTATTCTTTGTGTACGCCTCTCACATACTTGTTTAACCACTGTTTAACCCAAGGGTTCGTTACCTGTGATCGAAAGAATAGCATCATTAACCCCATCCACAAAGGAAGAAACCGTTCTGAAGTATCCAACTATCGACCAGTAACACTACTACCGGTGATCCCTAAAGTGATGAAGCGCCTCGTAGCAAACAGCGTCACAAAACATCTGGAAGACAATTGTTTGCTCGCAGACGAACAACACGGCTTCAGAAAAAGAAACTCTTGCAAACCTTCTGCTTGCCCTCGATGACTGGACAAAAGCTGTAGACAAAGGTCTCACATTACACGCTTGTTATCTCGATATGTCAAAAGCATTCGATCGTGTAAATCACAGTCTGTTACTGCAAAAATGGAGCTATGTGTATTCAAGGGTTTTTTACTAGCCTGGTTTGAGGATTATATCCGCGACCGTGTCATTCGAGTAAGGGTTGATGGTGCTTTGTCAAAATCTTGTTATTTGCGGATGACATCAAGCTGTGGACACAAGTACGTACAACTGAGGATTGCAGAAAGCTTCAGCTGGACCTTACAAGACTGGTCAGTCAGAAATAAACTACTTCTCAATGTCAGAAAATGCAAGGTTTTGACTGATGGAAAACATTTTGACTATTCCTACACCCTCAGTTCCCATATTCTTGAAACACTGATAAGGAGAAGGACATGGGTGTGTGGGTCAGAGGCACTTTGAAACCGTCACAAAACGTCACAGCTGTCCATGAATAGACGTCACGAGTACTGCTTCTGCTGAAACGCGTGCTCGAGAGTTTCACTAAGCATAACCGTTCATCGAATAATTAATACGCACTTGAGGCCAACCATGGAGTATGCGGTTCACGCTTGGTCACGATGGCTACAGAAGGACATCAGCCTCTTGCGGTTTGGAGCACAAACAATACGAAAATCTTATTGCAAGTCTCAATCTATTCGACTCTCGCTACCGCCGTCTTAGAGTTGATTTGATACTTATGTTCAATATACTGCATGCCCCCAACCATCCCCCAAATGAACTATTCACGCGACTACCACCCAGAACCAGCCGGAGTCACGACTTTGCAGTACTTATTCCCGACTCGAGACGAAACTGTCGAAGGTGTTTTTATTCTGTATGTGTAATCTTTACTTGGAACTCCCTACCTTGTAATGTTGCACATTCACCCAACTTGAATATATTCAAATTGAATTTGGACAATTTCATGTTGACCAATCCAAACTTTTTACACCATAAAAGCTTTGAACTTTGAAAACAGTTTCTGTGCAATGGATTTATACTTGATTCCTGAACTGCTCAGTACGCAAACAAATTCGGTTTTTCTACCCATGTTATTCGTAATTTCCATATTATTATGTGGTTATTGTCAAGCTATATGCAATTGAATTGAATTGAATTGAACGCTGATGTGTTTGTTTAATAATATTTTTATAGAGTAACATTATAATAGCTATTTGCATCGGGAATTCAGGTAAATATGTAAGAAAATTTAACTAAACTGATTGAAATTTCTTTGGGGGATCTACAAATAATAATTCCGGTACATTTACACGGAGTTACTTGTTTTAACATAATACCATCATATGGCTGCCATGTACATGCTTGGTCGCAATCGCATTTATGAGGCAAACGACACCTGTTTTAAATTTTTGTAGAAATTATTGAAATTATTTACCATACAGAATAATAAAATTTTCTCTCCGTAAATTGCAGATGATTATGAGGGAACAAATCTGACACGTATGTTATAACAAATTGAAACCTGTCAAAAACGGTTGCTTAATTTAATTTTTAAAAGATGTTAAAATTGACCGGAAATGAAGTATGAGCTCAATTAAACTTCATAATGTTCTTCTCACAGCTCACTCGCATACGCAGCTGAACCGATTCAAATCTGCGTAACGATATCATCTGAAGTCAGTAAGACTAGTTCCCATGAGCCGATGAAAATGATGAATTTTTGTTTCTCATAAAAACACCAGTTATTCTCAAATTCAAACGTGAATTTCACGTAGTTAAGAACGTTAGCATATTTTAATTATTGGCAATAATTAGGAACTTACGTGGTTCCGAATCTAGTTAAATTGGTCTAAGTGATTGTTGCATGATACTAAAAACACAATCTGAATAATTGAATTTGGCCACAAAGATGCGAAGGCGGCTTACATGATCAAACATTTGTTAATCATGTATATGCTATTTCTATGCACGCTGATCCTGATCGTAATATATGCACCTGAAACAAGCAAACAGCTGGTAACTTGTTGGGAGCTGAGTGTTGTGTGTAAATTTTAATTCATTTGGTTGTTTCAAGCCCTGAATTTACCCATCTACATGTGATGGGCACTGTATTTGAAATGTTGTTAGGGTCAGTTGTTTGCAACAGAATATTACAAGTTCCAACGTAATTCACCAATTCAAACTAACGTTACTTGATGATAGCAACCGGCACCAAACCGCCTTTGGGATGGGCGTGATGCAAGAAAGCCTTAATGCCAAATACCTTCGAATTTATGTCATTCACATGTGTTTCGTCACATGTGATGGACATTGACATACCCTCGCAAATCTCAACATCATCATTGATTATTAGCATGCAGATCGTTTTTAGATTGCCCTTGTCGTATAGCTGTAAACCGCACCAAAATACTTGTTGGTCGGTCTGAATGAAATGCATTAAAATGTGCATATTCATTGAATCACGTTGCATTTTATTATCTCGATATAATGAGTTGCACAGTGTTTACATTTTTGTTTATGTACCATAAAAATTGAGTATGTGTGGATAAAAAATTGAGAAAAATCTCGATGTAGCAATACGAAGATTTGATTCAAATTATATGTTCAATAGATAAAATAACAATATTAATACCCGAGTATAACCAAGGCAATGATGAAACATAAAATACTCACAACTTTGAGAAACATACATTGAAAACTCTATGTTTAAAGGCTGTTACAACGCTCACCGATGATCTAAACACCAGTGTCTATCAGAAAATATTGCTCGGTGAAATATACGACAAACTCAATCGAAATATATGTTATCTCTTTTACAAATTTCATTCAACCTTTCCCTATAGTAATAACAAATTGAAATTTAAAACTCCATAATATCAAATTTTGCCAGATCAGCAAATTTGCTAGATTAATTCAATTTTTCACAAAAAAATTAAAATTTATCTCACGCAAAATCTCACATTTCACTGGCAGTTTATTACATGCCATCGATGGAAGCAGGTAAATTCGGAGCTTCATTATATATGCTCTATTATATTTTAGTCTACAGGCTTATTGCGTGTTTCGTGTGGTACATTTTAGCAATTCAATATTGCATAATTTTAAATAATTTTCCTGCAATTGAAACGGAACAAGATACCAAAATCTAGAAAATGTCCCATCGTTTATTAGACTTTGCAAAATGTTATCCAACAACGGCTAACAATTCGTTTATGATTTTCTCCTTGATTCATGAGTCGCAAATGCTGATCGCGTTTTCCTTATCTGTTTGTTGCAAACAACAAAAACCCGGTCGTTGTCTGTAAACGATGGAGATGTATTTAAATAGGGATCTTCTGTTTGGTTCGATTATCATAATTATCCGTTTGTATAAGTTTCGTATTCACAAATCAAGATTAATGATTCAATTCACTTCAATTTTAATGGTCTAAAAAGCATAGAGCTTTATAAAAACCACAGAATAATAAGGCAACAACGAACAATATAACAAAGAGAAATAGGATTAGGTTGTTTACTGAGCAGTTCAAGAATCAATTAAAAATCCAAAGTGCAGAAATTGTTTTCGATTTGTGGGATACAAATGTAGATGCATGGTGTTAAGATGTATATTTTTCTTCGATGCACGGGTTTAGGGCCAAAAAGGCATCAAGGCTTCTCTTGAACAGTTATTGCATCAAATGTTCTCGAAAATAAAAATATTTCGGGCTGTCAATCGTGTGAAGCAATAAGTAGAGATCGGATTGACACATCAAATAAGATTATATGTAGGTGGTTAACAGAGAAAGCATAATCTCCGGATTCAGGGCAAACTTCGGCATGTAAGGCGAGGTGAGGTACAAAATATTTTATTTTGTAGCGCAAATTATCTAGGCTCATTTATATGACAGTTATCTGTAATCATTCGGATATGCATATATGGAAACTTCATGAACCAACCATCTTAAGAAGATTCAAATTCTACATACATGAAGTGTGATGAGTGAACGGTGCTGTGCGATAAGTTCAAGAATAGATTTCATTGAAAGAATCAGGAATATAAGTTTCACGGCTCTCTTATTCATTCTGAATAAGAATTGGTTCCTTCATGTTACAATATTGTTAGGAGATTCATGATAATAAACACAATATGTATTTTGGCAGTTTAAAGACACTTTGGTAAATGCATAGGATGATTTTCAAAACTAAAATGCTTGTTTATGAAGCAGCGATATTTCGTTTAATATTTCAAAGCTGAGAGATGCGGTTGCAAACGTCAAGAGTTGTACAATCGAAGGAAGTTTTCAACCGTTGGTTTAATGAGCGAATTATATTTGCTCGATATATCAATTGGGTATCTTTGCGTCAAATGTCGGATGCGAAAAAACGAGATATACCCACTTTTCCGGAGAAAACAGACTGCATCACCTAAGAGAGAGAATCAGCGCTCATGATACTTGTCGTCGGCAACAATATTGTCAATTTAAAACAAAGTTGTCAAATATGAATGATTAATTGGGTACGCCTAACTTCTATGGGCTCACTGGTGAAAAAGCGACTATGTAGTTATCTGAAGTGATCGCAAAAAAACGATAAATTGGTTGGAAAGTTAAATTCAAAATTTTGGGAACCTGGCAAATCCTCCCTTTTATTCAGCCATGCAAAAATAAGTGATTATTCTTTCCGCGCATTGTCGTTTGACATTCCAAAACGTAGTTTTAGATTTTATTTGTATTGAATAATTCTGTGTATATTTGTGTTCGCTTCATGGTATTACATCTCGCACATTAGCAGGTTTCCAAAAAAGCCCGGTCGGTAAATGTGAGTACGGATATTTTTTATATAGGCAAAACAAGCCTCTATCGAATGGTATGTGAACAATAAAGTACAATTATAGAACTCCTCACGTAGCGCCTCTTTTCCGTGAACCAGTAGGCATGAAATCAGTTAGAAGTGATATCTAGTGCAGATATGTTCAACGTAATTCAAAGTAATTCAAAGTTTCAATGGTCCAAAAAGTAAATAATTTACAGTGACCACAGATTAAAAATATAGGGAATTCATGAAAACAACACAAATGTTTCATACACATGGAAAGTTAGCACCTGTATTCAGGTGCCAGGTTGGGTTTGGTCAGCATAGACTAGTCAAGTTCAGCCTTGAACATGTTCAATCTTGTTGCGCAAATGATATTTGGGGGCAGGGAGTTTTATCGAAAACAGACTCTGACAGCAAAGAAAAACCTTCGACAATTTGATCTGGAGTGTGGAATAAATAACTTGTATCCATGCGATCTGCTACCACGTGCTTCTTGCCGATGTAACAGGTGTTCAAGTGGGTGATCCACTGTATGCAGAATATTGAAAAGCAGGATCAAGTCACCCATGAGACGACCGTACGAAAAGTCAAAAATGTTAAGTGTTGCAATCCGCTGCTGTTGTATTGTCCGGTCCCCAGTTTTGTAACGCGGTGGTATACCCGTTGAAGCAAGGTCATGTCCTTTTGTAACCATGGGGACCATGTTTGAACAGCATACTCCATTGTTGGTCTGATAAAGGTGTTAATTATACGTGGGTGTATCTGCTTTGAGAAACGACCAAAGATCCTTCTGAGCAACGCTTAGTTTTGGCAGGACTTTTTGTATACAACAGAACAGTGCCGTGAAGACTTCAGGTCACTGCTCATCCACACGCCCAGGTCTTTCTCTTCAGTAAGTCAGAAAGTTGCTGAGCTCCCAAAGAGTATGCCCAAGATTCAAGATTCATGAATTTATGGTATAAAAAAGCTCGTAGCTGTACAACACCACAGGATATTCGTATAAGGACAATAAATATATATACAAAAAAAAGATTGAGTCTTCAGAAAGATCGACAGTTTTGTAGTTGCAAAAAATGCCATGTATTATTGCGGTATGATGGGTAAAAAAATATTCGTTTGGAAAAAAAAATCATGTTATATATACGGGATATATGGTAGAATTACTACGCACAAATATATCCAATTCGTTCCTGAAAATCCTTCCACTAGATGATTGGACAACATCTGACGGTAGGGAGTTCCATAAGAAACAAACGCGCACCGAATAGAAGAACCGACGGCAGTTCCGGTGGGAATGTGGAATATCAAATGCAAATGGGTGAGTACGTGTGGCATGGCTTGACCGGAGGCGAAATTGATGCCTCAGAGGGTGCGCCTCGGAGTTCATTATTTTGTAGGTTAGTATTAGATCGAATCGAACCCTTCTGCGAAGCAGTGTATCCAAATTAAGCTGCTCGAGTCGATTCTCATATGGTAGGTTGCGGAGGCAGCCAACCATTTTAGTTGCTCTGTGATAGATCCTCTCGAGCAGCTTGATGTCCTTTTGTAGCCACGGTGCCCAAGCTTGCACTGAGTAATCCATCACCGGGTTAATATACGTATTTATGAGCATGGGAAATGATTCCCGGAAAAAATGTCCGAAAATACGCCGAAGCATACCTAGCATGCGGCTAGCTCGGTTGTACACTGCTTCGCATTGCATGCTAAACTTCAGACTTCCACTAATCCATATGCCGAGGTCTTTTTCTTTGGTTGTTCATTCCAGTTGATTTGGTCCAAGGTTGTATGAGAATGGAAAATCTTTGCCTATTTGCAACATTTTACACTTTCGGAAGTTGAATGGAAGTTTATTTCTCTCCGACCAGCTATTCAATAGATCCAAATCGCTTTGTAAGCGCAAACAGTCCACGCTTGACTTGATTCGCATCCAAATTTTAACATCATCCGCAAAGAGAACCATTTTGGCTGTGACAAGTTTCGGAAGGTCGTTGATGTAGACCAAAAAGAGAACCGGACCAAGTACCGAACCTTGTGGGACATTGCTAGTGGCCTCGATTTCCCCAGACATCATACCATCGATACGTACAGGTGCTTTGCGATCAAGAAGGTAACTTATCAGCCAGACAAGAAGGCACCCATTAATACCAACTTGCGCAGCAGTATAGATTTGTTCACGCGATCAAACGCCTTTGATATGTCCAAGTAACACGCATGCACGCAACCACCATTATCCACTGCCTGCATCCAGTCATCCAGTGTCTCCAGTAGGTTAGTCAAGCAAGAACGAGACTTTCTAAATCCATGTTGCTCTCTGGACAACAAGTTTTGGCCTTCGAGATGACTCAAAATTCTTTCGCACACAATTCGGTCCATAATTTTTGAGATCACTGGGAGGAGTGTAACAGTGCGGTAATTAGCTGTGAATTCGAAAGTTTTACCGACGTTCAACATTTGACATTTTTGTATGTTGAATGGTAAGCAATTCCGCAAGGACCAATTATGAAGTGCTTTGAGATCTTTTTGGAGAGTTTGACAATATTCTATGGTGCGTATGCTAGTCCAGACTTTGATGTCATCCGCAAATAAAATGATTTTTCTGCGTACTATTTCGGGTATATCATTCGCGTACACGAGGAAGAGTATTGGCCCCAAGACTGAACCTTGAGGTACGCCACTTGTAACGTCTACTGGGCTGGATAGTGACCCATCAACTCTAACCCTTATAACTCCACCAGTCAAGTAATCCTTTATCCAGGCCAATAGTCTGCCGCATACTCCGAGCTGCTCCAATTTTTGTAGCAGTATGCTGTGGTTAACACGATCAAAAGCTTTAGACATGTCCAAGTAACACGCATGGATAGGGCATCCATCGTCCACGGCTCGAGTCCAATTATCAAAAGTTATGAGAAGGTTGGTGAGACAGAAGTGTCTTGTCCTGATTCCGTGCTGTGCGATGGAAAAAAGCTTATTTTGTTCCAAGTGTTTGATAAGTTCGTCGGCCAAAAGTCGTTCGAGAAGATTAGAGACCACTGGCAACAACGTGACTAGTCTGTAGTTAGTCACATCAGATCGGTTCCCTCCTTTAAATATCGGAGTGATTAGTCCCCATTTCCAGTCATTAACAACCGTGCTACAACTGAAGGACAGGTTGAAAAGGTCAGAGAGTGGTGGGAATAGAGCATGGGCGCATTGCTTTAGGATGAATGGTGTTATTTCATCAGCACCTGGAGATTTTTTTGTATTTAACCCGCGTAGCTTTACCAGGACACTCTCAGGTTTCACAACGATTTTGTGTATTGTATTCTGCGGTCGGAATGCAGGTATGTCGTAGGATACGCGCTCGTTAAGGCAGAACACTCTAGAGTAAAATTTAGCGAGTTCGTTAGCGGCTTCGAGAGCTGTTGAAGTAGTTCCAGTCGTAGTAAGTAAAGCGGAAACACCTGTCTTCGCCCTGGCCTATTTGTTCACGATCTGGAAGAGGAGCTTCGGATTTCGTTGAACTTTATCCATCAGATTCATTCGATACTTTTCTTTATCCTCCTGTACAAGTTTGGTAACTTTGTTTCTCAACAAACGGTAAGATTCCCAAGATTCAGGTGTTGAATGCAGTACGTGGATTCTCCACGCACAGATTCTTACCTTTATCCAATTCCGTGTTCGACTCCGGATCACGAATTTGAATCCTTTTTTGAGTTGTTTTGAAACATATTTTGAGTGGAGTTCTATTTTTCGGTTTATTTTCTGAAGTATCGATGACCAGCATTGTTGGACATCAGTGCTAATCGGTGCACAGTCGGTGACTTCTTGAAGAGACAATAATAATGCAACCGTATCGATTTTTCTTATCAACTTCTGAGCATCACTTTCTCTTTTCGCTTCACATATATTGTCGAAAAAAATAACTACATGATCACTCTTCCCAAGAGATTCTTCATAGCGGATATCCTCGATCAGATTTTCCTCGCTCGTCATAACAAGATCGAGAATATACGGAGTTTTTGTGCCTCTGAAGCGAGTGGTGCTTGAGATGTGGTTGAATAAAGGAAGTTCGTTGAATATTTTGTAGAATAGATGATCAAGACAGTTCACCTTTGAAATCTCGCTTTCAATAAATTCGGGAGATTAAAGTCACCCATGATTTGATATTTGGAAACAACCAGCTGAGTTTTCTCAATCAAATTAGCATTGTATTCTTCGTCTGCTGACGGTGTTCGGTAAATTACACCAAGAACACAGTTTTCACCTGTTGCTAATTCAAGTGAACACTAAAGTGTATCTTCCAGTATCAAATCATTATCCGTGTTATTTCTGAACGTGAGGTGTTGATCATAGTAAATAGCAACAACTCCTCCTCCACGATCCATTCGAGTATGATGAAATAGAAACATGTTTGGAATAGAAATTTCTACCTCAACTTATTTCTGATTGAACCAAGTTTCCGATACGGCTATCAGGAGTGGTGAATATTTTTGACGAAGCTCGATTAGTTCAGGTAACTTATTTATCAAGCATTGTGCGATGGTGTATAAACATTTGATGGCAGATCTTGATAAAAGTGTTGGATGATGAGTATTTGAGCAGGTAAGTTGAGTATGTTTCACAAATTGTGGGCCTCGTGTTAATGGGTATATTACATCACCGACTCCGACAGATTTGGTCGACATCCGTTTTTGAAGCAGGAGTCCCGGCATCACTGTGCTCAGTACCAACGGGTCCGGCAACTTTCACGATAGAGCAGGTTTTCAGGTGTTTACTGACAGTTTTGATCTCGCGTGGAACTTTGAATCGATACTGTTTCCAGTTGTTGAGCACGATGTTCACCATAGTGGTGGTCAAATGTGTCAGTTTAAAAGGTCGTGGACCATTACCTTCGTAATTCGATGATTTCGGGATTCGGAACGTTGCGCTCAGTTTTGTGGTTACATGATAAACCAATTTAGGATGCCAGCGTGTTTTGTTATTTGTCATTTAGGCGATACATCCGTTGGAACTATTGGGTGTTTATCATTGTTTTTGTACCTGGGTGAGGGAAATCATTGATTAAAAGATAAGCACAGGGATGAATCGTGAAATAATCAAATGAATAACACCCTCTGTGGGTTGATGTTGGATTGCATGTTGGATTGCATGTCGGGCAACCTGTGATTTAAAAGGAATAGTATCAGCATAGGAACAGCGATTTGGCCACCACATATTCGTTCCTTATTTCTTTACACTAATATATAAAATTCTCAATAATGCCTTACTTGAATGAATTACGCAATATTTCAACTTAACACAATTTATTTGTACAACAGTATATGCGTGCGCATTTGTGAGTTTATTATAATTAATAAACACGCTGTATTCAAAATATCATTTTGTTTGCAATTCGATTATATATATCATATCGCTTTCAAAACAAATTTGTAAACAAATAAACATATATACACCTGCATACAAAACAGCTTGTCACGTACAGATTTAGATCGTTAGTCCTTGAAGGCGGTCCAAATAGTGGAAGGGAATGCTATAGTTCAAAGCTCCACTGAACTATGTCTACACCAAATCATGACATGTTTTCAGGATTCAACCTCGATGAATAATCCGGAGCTGAATTCCTGCAAACTTCCTCAACGCCATTGTTGTGTCAAAATATCAGCATAGCTGTTTCTTGAGTTCAAGTTGTGTATTGGAACTCTCCTGGCATAACATCAACGCACTGATCGAAAAAGATACCCCATTGAGCTTCTATTAATAAATACACGTATCTGCTCTAAAATGGGAAACACAAACGCTAGATCCATCCATCCAGTATTTCATGATAACGTCTCGAATATTGAAGGCGTAAGAAAATATGCTATGAATAAATGTTAGGTAAAATATGTTGATCCGGCTTTCCTAAGAAAGACGCCGTAACCAGAGACAGGTCTGAAAACAGAAAGAGGTTAAACATTTTCATGAAAAAGAAGGCGATTTTGATGTACATCGATGGTCGTGATTGACCGAAGTAGCCCAACAACATATATATATATATATATATATATATATATATATATATATATATATATATATATATATATATATATATATAAGTATATTATAGGCAGTTCATATGACATATATAATGGATGCAATATGTCATATTTTTCTTTAGACCTCTTACTTGCATGTTATATATAATTCATAATCTAATCCCTTCTGTTACAGCATAAAGATACCAAAGTATTTGCAGATACATCCTTACGCCAAACACAGTAAAAAGCAATTCGGTTTATCAACAAATATTAAATAAAGTGAACTTTATTTACCGTTTGACTTTTTATGGATTTCGGAAAGGATATATTTACGTTAAACAATGTTTCGTAAACAGCAATAAAACTGTGAATAATAAGCAAACCAATAAACAATGATGCCTTCATCAAACCGCAATACTTTTGGCTATTTGCAGTTATCAGATTCGCAGAGTAAAGTTAAGTTTAGTGAGCCTTGAAATAGCTTTTTGTCGTAGTAGATGGTGATAATTTTATAAAAATTCTCTCTAGGGTTCTTACAAAGATCAACAATTTTCAAGTACTGAATCATGAAATAATTTCTGGTCAGCGCTCGCGGCGCTTATATTTTAACCATTTTCATTATGCCTGAAAATCTTAACCAAAATCATTTATCAAATTCTGAAAATATTTCCAAGCTCGCGTTAGCAGAATGTTTGGAAATGTAAATAACCTCACCGTGACCATCACACTTTCGTACATTGTAAGGCGATATGCGTAGAAAACCAAAATTTTGCAAAAATGTCCAATTCTTTGTTTAAAATTATTCACATTTCCGCGAGAAATGAGGAAAGAGTTTCTTGAAATCTTAAGTGTAGATATTCATTGCGATATCGTAGATATCGTATGCGAAATGTGTCATTGGATAGGTGAGGATAAGATGTTATTAGTTTTGAATTATCATAAATTTTGTTTTAGTAGTGAATCATGTTCTAATTTTGCTACGAATTAATTCAAGATTTCTTTGATCTGATGTTCAGCTATTGTAGAACTTGTAATTACGCATCATACGTGAGTTAGCTTACGTCGCGAACACCGAAATATCTTATTGTATCAGTTTAGCAGACATTATAATCCGCCTCCTGCTGTAAAGCATAATAGTTTTGAACAATTCGTTGTTTGCAGCATATATAGCATTATTTGGTATTTCGATTTGTTTGACATTATGGATCAAAGCTTTTCCTAGTCAGTTACGCAGGATTCGTCACGTAAATTTGGTACTATAACGACAATAGCCTGTCATGATATTGTAGGTTCATTATAACCGAAGCCGCGCGAAAAGCGCGGAGTCGGTTTTTTTCGAATCAAGAATCAAGAATCAAGATTTTATGGTGATAAACAGATAATGCTTTACACGTACCATTGGATGACAACTGTTGCAAAAAGAAAAATTTAATCAAAATCACATTTTTAATATATTTCTGGGTTCATGTTGCTTCAATACACCGGGCCAAATTCAGGGTTTTGTTTGACGTTTGCATCCAATTCCGATTTGAAAACATCAATTGTCGTTGCATTCACAACATCTTGCGGTAGCGCATTCCATAGAAAGCAGATACGCAGAGAGAAAAAATAGCGACGACAATCAAGTCTTGAATGCAGTAGTTCGAGGCAACACGAGTGACTGCGTGTATTTCGAGGAGAGTTTACTTTTATTATTTCGCTTAGCGGATGGTTTTCGATCCGCAGTATCTTGTAAGCTAGAATGAGGTCGATCCTCATTCGTCTTTGGGTAAAATCACGCAAAACAAGGATGGCCATTTGCTCTTGATACGGCACCTGCTGCATCCATTCAACTAACTTTGTAGCTTTGTGGTATATTCGATCCAGGATCTCGATGTGTTTACGCAACCAAGGTGCCCAGGATGGAATCGAATAATCCATCGTTGGATGGATCGTAGGATTCCTAATATACCACATGCCGGATTAAACACTTTTCTACAATGCATATTCGGTTTGTGTCTACCGAAGGACATCCACTAAAACACTTGCTTGATGTATGTGATGGAAAAGTAACACGCGGACATACCTTATCCCGTACGTCCCAAGTTCCCGTATTGACTGTCGGCGCCATTTTTTCGCCATACGTGCTATATTTCTTTGGAATTGCCTACTTCAACATGTGGTGGACTCTCTTTGCCTGGCGGCGTTTAAAGTGAAATTAGACTTACATAAGCAAAAGAATAACATTCGTGAGCCTTACATTTGATATTCACTATTGCTTTTATACTATTTTGTTTTTTCTGTTTTTATTCATACCGTCATCCTGTGGTGTTGTAAAGTATTAACTTTTTTAACCATAAATCTTTGAATTTGAATTTGAATTTAGGTTATTAGTAATCCAAATTCCGAGATCCTTTTCAGTGGTGGTCCATCTTAGGATATCGTGACCTAGATGGTATGTATATTCGCAATTACGGCTAAGCTGTAACATGTGACATTCACGTAGGCTGAGAAGCCTTTGACTCTCGAGAGACCAGCGATACCGAACATCCAAGTCGTTCTGCAGCATTAAACAATCTTATTTAGATCGGATTTGCTTCCATATTTTAATGTCATCATCAAAAACAACGAGCTTGCATCGCACAATTTCAGTTATATCATTTATATATAAGAGGAAAAGAATAGGTCCGAGCACTGAACCTTGAGGCACCCCGCTCGTGACATCGATACTTTTCGACAATAATCCGTCAATGCGAACTCGCACGTGCCGATCGGTCAGATAATCTGTTAGCCACGATAGTAAGTTACCTGTTATTCCATATCCCACTAGCTTTTGCAGAAGCAAGCTGTGGTCGACCCTGTCAAAAGCCTCTGAAATATCAATATAACAAGCATGTACCGTATAGCCTTGATCAAGCAACATCGTCCAATCATTTAGTGTGATCAGTAAATTCAAAAGACAAGATCTGGTCCGGCGGAACCCGTGTTGCGCTGCTGACAAAAGACCTCGTGCTTCAAGCTGACCCACAATACATTCAGATATAATGCGCTCCATAATTTTTAAAATACATGGTAGCATCGTTACAGGTCTGTAATTTGCTGCGTCAGAACGACTGCCACCTTTATAAATTGGTGTTACCACACCCGCTTTCCAAGCCAAAGGTACACAACCTTCACCAAGACTCTGGATGAAAACCGCAGCTAAGCTATTTGAAAGCTCTCTATAACACACATGAAGAATCGCTGGGGTAATATTGTCCTCCCCGGGAGATTTCTTTGTATTCAATCGACGTAAATGTCGCTCTACCACCAGTTGATCGATCACGGGCTCAGTTAGTGGTTCTACAGTGTTTGATAATTCATGATGCAATAATTGCTTTTTAGGGCAGTAGACTTGAGAGTAAAAGCACGCAAGCGCATCCGCCGTCTCTTGGACTGTGACAGTCAAACCTTCTTCTGTCATGATCGGGAAAACACCTGGTTTAACTTTGGTTCTGTCATTCACAATTTTGTACAATAGTTTCGGATTCGCTTCCATTCGTTCCACCATATGTTGCTGGTACTGTTTTTTGTCCTGCCGAATTAGGGTGGTGACTCTGTTACGTATTCTGCAAAATTGTAACCAAGATGTAGGGGTGACGTTATTGCAATGAGTAACCCAAGCACGCCTTTTCAATGAAATCCATTTTCTAGTTCTGCTGCGAACAGAGAAACGGAGGGTGTGGACATCTTTCCTCTGAATATATCGAGATTTCGACTGGATTTGCATCTGAAGGTAGTTTATCAGAGAGTTATAATGTGTATTTGAGTCACTAGAATCAAGTTGAACATCATTCAGCTCACAAAGTGCTTCTTTGAGTCTCCAAAAGTCGACTCTACGGATGATTTTAGATTCGTCACTGTGTCTCGATGCACTGCAGACATAATCGAACACGAGCATCACATGGTCACTCCGTCCCAATGGAGCTTCATAGTGTACTAATTCAATAGCTGATTCGTTGGAAGTCAAAACTAGGTCCAAAACAGAGGGCCGGTCTGTCCCTCGCATTCGTGTGTGGTTGCAAACGTGATTGTACAGGGGGACTAGATCAAATACTTCTTGAAATTTGTGTTCCAGTGAGGTAATTGGGTGTTGATTTCTCGAGTATAGCTGCGGGAGGTTGAAATCCCCCATAATCAATATTTGAGCATGTGGCCGAGCGCTGATGCGCTGAAGTCTTTCAACTAACACATCATTATGATCGACGGTCGAAGTTGGTGAGCGATATATAACCCCAATTGTACAGCTCTCACCAGATTCCAGGTCAAGTGAACACCACAGCGTGTCTGTGAGTGAAAGATCAGTATCTGCAATGATATTAACATTGAAGCGCTTGTGATAATACAATGCAACGCCGCCTCCCGGGCCATCACGGTCATGACGAAAAAGTGTCATATTAGGGATTGAGAGTTCACTGTCCGTCATACTGGGCTGATACCAGGTTTCCGTCACAGCAATAAGGTCAGGGGACTGTTCTACACAGATATCAATGAGTTCTGCCAGCTTGTTGACTAAACATTGAGCATTAGTATATATACATTTGATCGATACGACTCGGTGTAGCGATGAATCGGGTGATATGAGGTAAGGGGTAGGACAATGTGATGCCAGATCAGGCTTAACAGTAAGTGCTCGTGAGGGTGTAACTTGTGGGCTAGTTATTGCGCTCCAACAGTTTGAATCAACATTTTGTTCCGTGTATGATGTACTCGGTCCGACTCGGTTTGAGCCGGACCCACTACGTTTTTTGATGTATTGATTGCTTCCGTTTCGGTGGGAACGCTGCCGTCTACCGCCCCCAGCCGCGAGTGTGTCTCACTCATGGTACTTGGTCTCGGTGGACAAAGTCTAATGTCTTTCGGTAAAGCACGTTTTGCTTTTTTCCATTCGGACTTGACAAATTCAGCCATGTCGCTAGTTAAAAAGGTAATCCTGAGAGGTTTCGGTCCGTCTCCTTTATAGTTTATTGAAAAAGGCACCCGGAAATTGTCAGTGATCACAACGTTAGAAATATTAAGCAAAGACGCAATGTAACGCCACTGCTTGAAGTCATGATCTGCTGTTTCCTGTCCCGATGCTTCAGTGGTATTTTCTGGCACCCCAAGTAGAACCATACTCCGCGATACCGTTTTTTCCTTAGTGTTTGAGGCACCCTTCCGTTCTCACCATGGCACATCAGGATATATCCGGCAATTTGAAGTCGGATCCGTCTTTAGTCGGTACGAATTTAGCAGTATGTTTTCGATATCAGTTTCGCACTTCAGTGTGACTCTTAGTAACCGAGGTTGATCACTATGAGGTGAGGAGAAATGGCGAGTTAGACGAATCAATTTGTCAGGAGTAACATGCTCAATTTGCAATTGTTGACAAATTTGAGACCATATATCGAGGTCGTGTTTCTGTTTTCTATCTAACAAGCTCTCGCCTGACTCTTTAACATTCGTACATATTACGCCTAACGAATGAGAATGCTTGTCGCGTGTCCGGTCATTCTTCATAGAATGTGAGGCTTTTTGATTTAGGTTTAGGGTGCCAGGCTCAGATTGTGCAGCGGAGGTCGACCGCAAAAGCATTTCTCTGTATGATTTTTGTACCACCGGGGGCGTTTCAGTTGGTGCCGAATCGGTGCAGATAACATTAAGCGAAGTATTTTTCGTGGCAGCTTTGGCCAAAGGAGCGTTCGACGTAGACGGTTTCTGCTTCAAGGCCTTTTTAAGTATCACTTCAGTTTCGCGTAATTTAACCTTTTTAGAAGCACTCTGTGGCGGAAAGGTCGAGCGTATTCCATTCTTCAATTCAACTGTTTTAGTCTTGATTATTGGTCGTAGAGTATTCTTTAAATTTGCAAGTTCCTCTTCTATTATCAATAATCTATTCTCTATTGTATTAGTCTCGTTTCTAGCAGAGAATTTTGTACTCTTGGGATTACGATTCGCTATTGAATTTCTACAGTCAATACAGAAATAGCAAAAGGATGGGAGGTTTTTATCATTCACGATCTTTACACACTCATCGGTCAAAGTCTCATCGCAGGCCACGTGCACATGTATATCACAAAAAATACATTTAACCAATGCACTATCATTGCTTACCGGGTACAGGCACTTGGTGCAGAGGTCAAGGTGGTTTGCTGTCGCTCTCGGGGGAACAACCGTCGTATGCACACCATGATCGATATATTTTTTTCGGGTAGGTGTTGGATCTCGTGACTCCACCACGCATTGTAGGTTGAATTGGGACGACCGGTTGAAGAATGGTCGTCCGTTCGAGTGGTCGATTTAGCTGGGTTATAATTCTTGATTTGGTAATTTTGCGAATAATCCGTGCTAACCCGATAACCACACAAAGTAGAGCACAGAATGGCGTATCAAAATGTGTAATTCAATGGGATCTTTGCAATGAAATCAAAAACCGTACGAAAGTTAGCTGTGGGAGGACGTTTGCACGCGTGAGCAAACCGATATATTTACGTTGAAACGGTAACTTTGCTGTTATTAGACGTACCAGATCGAAACGTATAAATTCCGATAGCTCTCGTCAAAGTATAGCAAAAAGTTTTTGAAGGGTTAAAATGTGAGTTGATTTGGCGAAGAAACGGTCAAAAGTGTCAGAGCAACAAAAATATTACCGCACGCCAGTATGTCAGCATGAAGAATATACATGGTTTCAAAGTAATGTGTTGCTCACATCCCCATCCTTTACACACCACTACCGGTTTCAGGC
>JACCGJ010001617.1:0-54856 GCA_013407085.1 Atriophallophorus winterbourni
ACGCCCCACCTCTTCGCAGAAATAAATGGTCTCCTGGGTTGCTAACATTTTCGGACGACGGCTTACCATCTAGCTGCGAACGGCCTGGTTGAACGATTCCATCGTCAATTGAAGGCTGCGCTCGTTGCCACCGAAGCCAGCGCGTCCTGGACAGACAAACAGCCACTGGTTCTGCTCGGCATCCGCAATATCGCAAAAGAGGACATCGGTTGCACATCAGCCGATATGGTTTACGAAACTACTCTGCGACTCCCCGCCGAACTGCTGACGGACTTCACACTTCTGACTGCGATTGAAACTGCTCCGTATGTCTCCCGGCTCCGACCCTTCATGCGAGAAATACGTGCTCCGCCTACCCGTCTAACTTCTCGTACAAGTCACGTCGACAATTATATTCTGTCGTGCCCGTACGTATTCACACGCGTAGACCGTGTAGAACGGCCCCTCGAAGCACCATACGACGGCACATTCAAAGTCATCTCCCGCAGTGCCAAGTACTTCGTCATTGAACGCAACGGCCGCCCGGATTCAGTCAGCATCGACCGATTGAAGCCCGCGTACATGGAATCGAATACAGACCGAGGACCCCCTACGACTGTGACTATCCCTTCACAGCCAGTCCCTTTGTTTTTTCCCTCGTTCCCCTTTTGTCGACTCCAGATTACGCAGCCGATGAGCGAGGACTTGCAGCATTTCACCCCCGTCCACGCCGCACACAATCCCTGATTTGAAAACCCCGCTCATTCACGGAAAAGCGTGACAAACCGACGACCACCGACACTCGCGCACACGCACTGGCCGTACCGTGGAACGACCCCGTCGGTACACACGTTAGATGGATGTCGAGCATGGCTGCACCGCCACCGCTCTAGGGGGGAGTTATGTAGGCAATATTCCCCAATTGATATTATTCCTTAATATTCCAAAAGTAAGTTATTTTCATAAAGCGTTTTCCATCATGATGCCTGTGTCGGTTTGTTTTTTTAAATCAACTGAAACACCACTACAGCGTGAACGTCTGATAACTTACCTGGTGCCGAACCACTAATTAATTGTTTCAGATTACTGACCTAGAATATTTCTTCTCTTTTCGGTAATTCACTGCTTGTTCCATCTACGACGAGCAATTATCCCGCTGAAGAAATAACACGGGTCAAATTCATTGTTAGCAATAATCCGAGTGGACAACACAAGGATTTCGTAAGTCTGTTGTTGACAGGGTATTCTCTTGCATAAATATAATTATATATATTTATACATAATTTCATACGCTTACATTAATTAGCAACACTTATAGCAATTCTTATTAACGTAACGTTCGGCTTATCCGCTACAAGCTCAACTTGACGTTTTGGGGTAGGTTTTTACTATTAGCCTTCCATTCGCGTTTGATAGTATCGGTCATTTCGGTCGTGAAGAAGGTTAGCTTCAAAGGGCTAGGACCTTGCCCTTTATAGTTGGCAGACCGCGGTATCCTAAATACAACCACAAGTATGGCATTTTTAATACCAATTGTTTCGGCAAGATATTTCCACTGTTTGCGATCGTGCTCAGACTTTTCTTGCGATGGTACGTCAGCAGCATCTTCCGGAACACCTAGAATTACAACACTTCTGGGATTACTTTCTTCTCTAGATTTCTGCGACGACTTTCGATCCCACCACGGTAAGTCTGCATGGATACGATATGTAGTCTCTGGATCACCTCTAAAAAGGTAAGCATTTAAGAGTACGTTTTCCACTTCCTCCGCAGATTGCAGCGTTATTCATAAAAGGCGAGGATCATCTTTGTGAGAATTCAGGTGGCGGTTTAATCGAACTATTGATGAAGGAGTAACTGCGGCCAGTCTTATCTGACTACAGAGTTTATACCAATCAGCTAAGTCATGTTTTTGCTTAGCTTCGAACAGCGTTTCCTGCGACTCGGTCACGTTTGTGCATATAACACTAAGGTTTACACCCGCGGATTTTGTTTTATAATTTGAGTCAGTCACTTTAGTAGTGGCTTTTCTGAGTCCTTTCTCGTTCCCGTTAAGTCGAGAAGTCCCTGATCCCAACGAACGCTTCCCCGTTTTAGTCACCATCTGCGCGGTTATCTGGGCAAATGTTGGCCTGTTCGAGTATGGTGGATTTTCTACCGGCTCATCGGCAGTAACTTCTAAGTCGGGCAACAATGGGCCTTTATGACCTTGTTTATCAATTCATTCAGTTTTTGCACACTGGATTCCAGTCCATTTAGACGTGTCTCAAATTCATTCTCAGGAATTTTCGCCTCCGAGAATGACGCTGTTTTTTTGGCCTTGCAAGCTTGTCAAACGTAACAAACACCGGGATAAACATCTCCATTAATAATCGATACTAAATCTGAGGTTAGCGATTTGTTGCATTTAGCATGAACTTTAGGCAAACAATCGTAACACGTGACAGACTTCGCCTTAGGACTTACCGACTTTTCGTAAACCGTACACATTCAGCTAGGTGCGCTTTGTTTTCGTTTCGGGGTCATTCGTGCTGTGTACACTCATCAGGGGTGTGTGTGTGTGTGACGGAAAAGCATGCAAATGAATGCAAAGGAATTTGTGTGCAATCGGTTAGAGTAGTTTTTGGGTAACGTTTCACTTCTGACACAGAAGCTTCGTCAGACCAAGGGTTATACTCTAACCGATTGCACACAAATTCTTTTGCATTATGAATACACGATCGGTCCCAAACATATTCCAATCGATTGCATGCAAATGAATATTTTGTTAAATAGCGTTAGAATTTAACGGAAAAAATCAAATAAAAACGCGTGAAGAAATTCATTTTATTCACGGCCGCAAAAAACATACCGGAACAAAATGATCTAAAAATAACTAGAGAGCAAATTCTCTTTTTACGTAGCGGAGGATCTTTTGGTGGTACGGGATGTAGCGTTGGGTTTAGGTTGGTTTCATTTTTAAGTGAGTTATTGTGGGCAATTATTATCGACTTCAATGTTTCCTCGAATTTTTTAGAACAGTTTTCTAGGTATTTGATTAGATCTTTTAGGTTTCTAGATTGTGATACATTGGTCTCGGTGTCGTTTAACGGCTTTGTTCTACAGACGCTGCACACATAACAGATACCTGGAATTTCAGCATTATTAATAAAGACTACAGCCTCTTTAGTCAAAACTTTATCGCAATTAGTGTGTATCATAGTAGAGCACCTAAACACTGACACTTTAGATTTCAGGAGACCGTTTATCTATCTCCACTACCTTTTTTAAAAACATTCTATCTAACTACTTTCAAATTGTCAGTAGGCTGTAAGTAAAATACCATTTTGATGCAACCTTTAATCGAATTATTATTGGTTGCTTGTTATTAAAACCCTCCATCGAATTCTTATTGGTTGCTTGTTTTCAAAAGCTACATGATTGGTTATTTTCACAATTCCATTTCCAATATTACGCTCTGCTTCCAATTCTGCGCCACTTTATTCATAATGAGCTCTAATGATATCACTCAGCTTTTTCAGGCAACCGTTGGTGGCCGCTTGTTCGAAAGTCTGGATGAGTTGAATAGTATGCTGGACGAGTTCGCTCGGGTTTCTGGCGCCCACTATTCTGTCCGAACATCGAAAAAAATCGAAGCGGCGATGTGACATATGTGAAATATATATGTCAACGGAAAGGATTCTTGGGAAAACCAACCCTTGGTATTCGACATCGCGTATCTACGGCAACACAATGCGAATCATTTATCAATGTGGGCCGTATGAGGCCTCGGTTCCGCATTACGAATAGCAACATGATTCATAATCATGACTTGCAAGGTGGTGCAGTTGAGTCCTGGAACTTCCGCAACCGACGCTTGACGCTTTCGGAACAAGAGATCATACGACCGATGCTGGAATGCGGAGCTTCTTCTCTCAACATAAGATATTATGTAAACAGACGTTTCCAGAAAGATTTGACTGGTTCTGATGTGGTCAACCTTCGTCGACGTGCGCTGGACAAACGTAACAATCCTGGTAAGTTTGTAAGAATTACAATTTGGAGACCGTAATTTCACTGTCTATATTTTCAATCATTTTTTCAGCCTTTATTCGACAAATGGAAGCTGAATACAACGCCAACGGGAAGGCACGAGTACTACTGGACGAAACTAACCGGATGACGCTTTTTGTCTTCGTTACCCAAGAAATGCTGAGTTTGTATGGCCGTTTTTCCGATTTCCTTCTCATCGATGGTACATTCCGTACAAATCGTGAGAAATATTTTTTATATCAATTAATGATAGTAGACGGTTGCAGAAAAAGTCTGCCAGTAGCAATAGGTTTTCTTTGGAGGGAAACGGCGGATGACATCCGCACGTTTCTGCTGACCTTTGTAGAATTCGTCGGTGGGTGTGACGCAGTGCGAGCTGTTATGTCTGACGGCGCTCCTGCGATAGCGAATGCCGTGGAAGAAGTATTCCCACACGCTGCTCATCTGCTTTGCCGAGTGCACATGCTCCGCAATGTCACACGTCGTAACCCCCGGACCGAAGCACTGAAGTGGGTACGTGTAGCTATAACCACTCGTCGTATATGGCGTTACGCCTTTGCCTTAATTAATATACAACGAGCAGATCCCGTATTTTACGCTTATTTTAAGGGGCAACATTGTTGCAACTCCCATAAGTGGGCGAATTCTCGACGTCCAAAGGTGGCTACGTACGGAATTGGGGACACCAATATGGTGGAGGTGATGCATAGGTATATAAAAATGAATCTCCTTAGTGGTAAGATAGCAATATGGGAGGCCATTCGTTTGTCTAAAATTAGTGCAACGTATCTTATTTGGCACCGGCAAAGCGAAATTATTTCGATAAGTCGAAGGCGTGCGCATGTTCCGAACCACTCGGAACTTGATGCACTTTGTGATCTACTCATGCCATATGCTGTCGATCTCATTTCGGATAACGTAGCTGCAGCAACAGTAAGGGTTGTAGGTTCAACGGAATTTATGGTGCTCCTTAGGGACGCGGGTTCTTGGGGTGTGTGCTGCTCCACTTGGAAGTGTTCATGCCCCTTTTTTATTGACCAAGGATTGCCTTGCAGACATGTTCTTGCAGCTGCTTCATACAGAAACTTTGAATTGTCTTCACTTCCTGTGTCCCAACGCTGGCTAAGGACTAGTAATGAAGCGTTAAAGGTTGATTTTTCTTCAGCGGACGTTCCTAGGCGTTCTAGTCGCGTCTTTTCATCAGGTTTTTCTTACGGTTTAGATGTATTACGTAAGTTTCACCGTCATTTTGAACCCCCATACTTCAATCTTCTAATTCGAAGTATGGACAACTATTTAACTACATCTAGTTCACGGAGCTTGCCTCCGTATATCTTTGATTTGGACGAGGCTCAGATGTCATTAGAAACTGCCGTGTACGACAATCTGACGATGGATACGGTATTGAATGTAGAAAATATTGCAACTAATGATAGCCACAATTCTCCAATGACCAGTAATGACGAAGATCAAACTGTAGCCGCTTATGAAGGCAGCGAGACTCGCGTAATAGGCGTTTATGATGGCCGCATAAGCGGTCGTGGACGGGAAACTAGATCTCGAATTCCTATTCCGTCCACCTCTCGAATGCCACCAGTAGATCTTGACGCTTTCTTAGATCACGCGCAAATATGTGGGCAGTGCGGTTCAGATGAACCACCTGAATTCGGTGGAAAAACAATCGATTGGGAGCAATGCCCCTACTGCAACGAATGGTACCATACTTATTGTATAATTACTCCACCTTTCGAAACTGAAAAGTGGTGCTTTAATTGTATGCAAATGTTTGATTAATTGCTTCATTCGATCCCGCGTGTTGCTGATATTGGTGCCATGGCGATATATGGTGAGTGCTATCATTCGCTTATCACTGACCCACTTTTTTTTAACTATTTATCTGCTTTGCAGGATCAATAAACCGTGAGAACTATCCACGTGTAAGTTCTAAATATTTTTTCGTTATCATGATGACGTGTTTGGTTTTGTACCAGTCAATGGGCTGGCATTATAACCACGAAAATGTGATCCAATCTATTCAAACCGCTGATGCAAACCCGCAAACCTAATCAACTTAGCATTGATCACGCAGTCAAAACACATGAGTGTTTATATTTTTGTTTGAAGTTGAAACAACGTTTTTAGAAGAAATTGTGGCCTTAAGTTAATGCATTTCATTCGGAGTGAAAAGGTTGGGTCATAGTGTGTCGGGATATAGTGTTCATCAGTTAACATCACCAACACGCTCGCTTAAACGCGGGAACTCTGAAAGTGGTAGCCACTTAATTAAACTTTTTATCTTATTCTTTCCGCCATACGCCATCGCAATCCCCAACGAATCAATCGAGAGGAGAACCGATAAAGGTGAAAATTATCAATCGCAACTATCCATGCAACAGTGAAACCACTCAGTGATAACGTGAGTATTTTCTTTAGTGTTATTTCGTTACACTCACGAAAGATAACCCGATTTGTTTTACAGGTATTCACATTTCGGGTCACTGGCTACATCGGAATATCAATTTGAAAGTTAAACAAAACTGAGAAAACTGACAAATTTTGTTAAATAAATCTCTAAATATATGTTTCCTTTTATCAAACAGTCTTTTTATAACTGTTATTCAATAGGATTTTGTTATGTGAGAGGATAAATAAGATTTAAAGGTGGGTACATAGTTGAAATTCGGTTACCATGCTTTGTGAGAAAGAGAGCAATGCTAGACGTTTGCCCAATATAAACATCCGAGTTTTATCTTTTAGATTTTGTTGGTCGATTAAGTACCTTAGCAATCTAGGATGATGAGATGATGGTCAGCTTTGACGTAAGCTCCTTGTTCCCAAACGTGGGCAATACTAGCGTTTCAGAATTAGCGAGGAAGTCACTCAATTCCGATATGACCTTGAAGGATCGGTGTAGCAAGTTGTGTACATAGGAACCACTTCTTTGTTTAATAGACAGCTATACAAGCCAAACGATGGTTTAGCGTACCACTTATCAACTGAAATAAGGCTCGCTGAATCTCAGCTTACCGTCTCCACCTGCTGACACCAAACAGACGGAAACAAGCTTCACGTTGTATCCAGTACAATCAACATTTATCGGGATTTAATTTCACGACCCTTGAGGTCAACATGGGAATGTTCCGGCTCGGTTTGAAAACCCGGTGGACGGTAAGGCTAAACGTGTTGCCAAACCTTGAGGTCAACATGTGCTTTAGAATTAGCGAGGTAGTCACTGAACTCCGATATGACCTTGAAAGATCGTACAAGATAGATAGGCATATCTATCGAAAGATAGATAGATTCATAGATAGACAGATAGATAGATAGACAGATAGATAGATAGATAGATAGATAATTAGATAGATAGAAAGATAGATAGATAGATAGATAGATAGATAGATAGATAGATAGATTAATTCTGAAGTTTGCTAACTACTGAATATACGTTTGCGAATATGAGACGCATTTGTCTCCTCTTGTTCTATGTAATCGAATTTGTCTCGTTGCATGGAATGACCTGCATTCCACATAGACTGTCTGCATTTCTCTACCCCAGAGTAGCTACAAGTCTGGGTTACACATCACGCTGCCTATGCACTGTACAATTGTCTGACCCACTTGACATGTCAACGCATTCATGTAACGTTTTAATTATGATACAGATTTGTAAACCAGTGTCAATATGCCGTCACCGATTTAAGGCTGATATTCTGTGTGGTGAAATTATTACATACACTGTAATCTCTCAGCCTGAGACTGTCTTTCGATTCAAGCGAGTGAGGGGGTGACGCTATCGCGCAAACTCGCAATCTTATTGGACGAAAGTGCGCACCTTGTACAGGCTAGCAGACTACAGGGGGCAAATGAAACTAAACGCATGTAGTGAGAGGGGAGCTACGTGGAAATTATTTGTCTATCTCACAGAGCATGAGTGGTTAGTCAACGTACAATGTCATGAAGAAATATTTATGAGTCACAAGCTAAATGATAGTTCGAAAAGCTCACTAAATTCCATGCAGCTTCACTAATGGAACGTTAACCATGATGCACAATCAGCTAAGAGAGCAACATTTCACTCGTCCCAACACAACACAATTTTATCGCATTTGATTGCACTATAAAACATGGCCATGTCCAATTTACTGCCTAAGGTTAAAAAAGCCAACGAATGTGAATTAAAATATCTATCTATCTATCTATCTATCTATCTATCTATCTATCTATCTATCTATCTATCTATCTATCTATCTATCTATCTATCTATCTATCTATCTATCTATCTATCTATCTATCTATCTATCTATCTATCTATCTATCTATCTAATCTATCTATCTATCTATCCATCTATCCATCTATCTATCAATCTATCTATCTATCTATCTATCTATCTATCTATCTATCTATCTATCTATCTATCTATCTATCTATCTATCTATCTATCTTCTATCTATCTATCTATCTATCTATCTATCTATCTATCTATCTATCTATCTATCTATCTATCTATCTATCTATCTATCTATCTATCTATATATCGTCTATCTATCTATCTATCTATCTATCTATCTATCTATCTATCTATCTATCTATCTATCTATCTATCTATCTATCTATCTATCTATCTATCTATCTATCTATCTATCTATCTATCTATCTATCTATCTATCTATCTATCTACTATCTATCTATCTATCTATCTATCTATCTATCTATCTATCTATCTATCTATCTATCTATCTATCTATCTATCTATCTATCTATCTATCTATCTATCTATCTATCTATCTATCTATCTATATATCTATCTATTTATATTTTTATCTATTTATCTATTTCGAATTGAATTGCAACTTTAAAGTGAAAATATGTAGAAAATCATCCATCATTAGTCATATAAACTGGAAAAACTTCGCAAACCTCAATAATGCCGAAGACTGGACTGAACCTTTTCTATGCGATGACTTGACTTTACAGTAGTTTTTCATTAATATTTCATAATAAATTAGCTTAATCACTATATAAATCTTCCGTTAACTATGTCAGACCCTCCAAAAAGTGTCTGTAGTACAATCATCACGCCTTCATGCAAATAACTGCTGCGTTGTCATCAGCAACCAAGCCTTATTACTTGTAGTTTGTTAGTAAGCACATGCAAAAAACTTTTTTAATTATTATTTTAGATTTTGGAGGTAGTGGTTTTAACAGTCACCGAAATTGGACCAACAATTACGTAATCCTTGTTTGGAAATAAACTTACTTTTGGAATTATTAAAAAATTATTTCAAAGGGAAATAATTCTTACAAGTCTATAAAGCTCGAATCTTCAGACTGCCATTTACTCGGACAACATGCGTTTCGTAGATTAAAGATAGTGGTGTTTCTGAATATCTGACGTCCAATCGATCACGAAAGTCTGGAACGGTCTGGTTAGACACGCAGTGTTTAAAATTTTTATTTACATCTAGAAACACTGTTACCACACCTCGGCTATGATTCGAGCGTACTGACTGTTGTCGTCCTTGTCCTCTACAACGGTGTATGGCACGGCGATCCTAGCTTAATGTTCAATTATAATTTCGCGGTTGTAGTAGACTGACCACTACAATAATGTCCCCAAGAATGTTGGAGAAAAGGCACAGGAGATGAAAAGTTTATCGCGGTAGCCAAAAGGTGCACGAAGGTACAGGGAAGCAATCACGGAACACGAATCAACGGGAAGTGTGTTATCAAGGTCAATTGTTATGTACAGTTAAACAATTTTTACACGATCAACGATATCCCACGTAAAGCTTTAAGTGGTTCATGTGGTGCTGGATTTAGACTTTTTCCGGTTGAAAAGGCTACTGATGTAGAGTACTAGGATGACAGTTTCGGTAGACGAACCACGTGTAATGCAAAACCCATAGACCAACCGATGCTTAAAGCTTCAAGTTATAGCAAATGCTTCGCCTCAAACAAGTTTATAACCTACCCTGTATGAAATGGCTCTCGTCCAAATCTAATGGTCTATGCCGATCTACAACTGGTCTACGGCTTCGTTTACCCCAGATTTTAGTTGTGTCGGGCACGAGATTTCACAGTGTGTATGCTAATTAAGTGTAGCGTTGGCTAACCTGCGATATTTGTGGCGACGACGCGATCTTTCGATCCATATTGATTGTCGTGTTTAACAGTCGTGTGTGCTACGCATCCTTGTGGTTGAGAATCCCTGTCTTTCCAAGCGCAAGATGTCCGTCTGATTTCTTTTTTTGGACATTTGTTTTGATTTCGTAAGATTCGTCGTTATCACGAGGGACAACATCACATCGGTAACATATTCTTGATGCTTAACTGCCATACAATCAGGAAGCAATTAAATCCTTAGATAAGTGTGGGGAAGGGTGGGATTTAAACAGCTACGATTCTATAGAACAGTAAGTACAACAAACTGGCATTACGTGCTTACATTTAGAGTGGAACAGGCACTCAATCAAGTTTCGTAAATGCGTAGAGCGACATCCGCACGACAGCATCCTTGCGTCTCTCACTGTCATGCATCATAACAAGCTTTCCTCGTTACTCCTATTGACAGCCTACATGATTATGCAATCATTTCCATCATATGCATACTACAATACCGCTACTGCAGCATTTCTGTGCTGTGCGGCTGACATCGTGCTAAATTGATTGGCCAGAGGCAGTGAGCTGCATGCTGAAACACGCTGGAGTCTCACTACCATTTCCCGTTTTTTTCTTCCTCATGTCTGTCTAGGTCTGGGCAACCTGACAGTATCTTAGCCCACGCGCAGTCTTTGATTGTGCGGCACTTTGCCTGGATCAGGCTTGTGCTTTCATACATACATACTGAAGCTTAACTAACCACTGCGATATCTGATCGCGGGGACCCCAGCCAGGAAGACGGGCTGCGCCGACTTTGAAAAGGTTACTAGTTGAAGCCTTTGGCTGTCTATGGCATGTGACAGTCTGGCCACTACAATATTTACGCTAATCGGGACGTGGTGTAGCAAAAGAATTCGTTTCGGAAGTCGATGGTCTGGCATCCGTAAAACTTGACCTAACGAGGGTAACCCGTGCAGGTTGATCTGCTCCTTTATATCAACATTACTACCAAAAAGCTTATTACTTCGAGCATTGTTACGTATGCGACAGTAACAGCTACCTCCCAAAATCCTGCGGAGACAATGGTTGTCGAATACTTGGAGAAGCTGAATGTGGTCTTTACATAAAGTCCAATTTTCACATCAATACAGCAGTACCACCTAAATTGTCGCTTTTCAGACTCTACCTTCGATGAATAAAGATATTCCTTTCTGACTCCAGATATGACGTAGGTTGCAGAACGCTACAGTCGTTTTAGAAGTGCATGCAGAATCCTCGTCATCTAATCATACAGAATTATTAATACAACAACCGAGATACGTAAAACGATCTACAGTTTCCGTCGCTTGATTGTCAAGGAATGTGTTGTTTCATGCCCTTCAGCACTTGGATGGTGCGAAACACATTCTAAATGATGGCACAATAGGATTGTTTTCATTTGGCGGCCGCTTCGCGTTACAAGCTATGTATGGATGTGCAATATGCACGGATGTGCAATCCTGCAGCATTTCTGTGCTGTGCGTCTAACATCATGCTAAATTGATTGGCCAACGTTAGTGAGCTGCATGCTGAAACACGCTGTAGTCTCACTACCATTTCTATTTCCCCCCTCATATCTGTCTTGGCCTGGGCAACCTG
This sequence comes from Atriophallophorus winterbourni, assembly GCA_013407085.1. NCBI lineage: Eukaryota > Metazoa > Platyhelminthes > Trematoda > Plagiorchiida > Microphallidae > Atriophallophorus > Atriophallophorus winterbourni. The sequence continues at coordinate 11,750 of JACCGJ010001617.1, forward strand.
ACAGTATCTTAGCCCACGTGCAGTCTCTGACTGTGCGGCACTTTGCCTGGATCAGGCTTGTGCTTTCATACCATACCATACAAGATATGTCCACCAGCGGCTGTTCGGACCAAGTGGAGAAATATTGACGCTAGCTCGTTTGAGCTGGTTCTTACACGTTTTAAGGATGCATCATCACCACTTGCAGTACCGTGATTTATTCGCAGAGCCTGGTATAGGCTTGGAGAAACAACCGGGTAGCCAGTCCATCGCGTAGCGATAGGCTTAGTGGGGCAATTATGTTTGCCCGATGATGTCCGAAAGGTCAACCAGATAATTGCTTAGAAACATGCCATGTAGATGTAAACCGAATTCAGTGGCAAAACTGTAGTTTATTATGTTTGTCATAAATTGTATTCATATATCATCAACGGGGTTATCGGGCTCCGAACTGGAAATTTCCCAGAAACGGGCGTATGAACCGCTTCGTCGGTCACCGGCCACCGATAGGTGCGAACCTCTCTCGCTCCACTGCCTTGTGGGTAAAGCCATCGCGCTAAAGGCTCGGGGTGGGACCCCCTAAAAGAAATCTCCCCTACTTCGGTGTAGGCAACCGGGTAGTATCATGCCTACGTTCAACGATGACGATGATGACAATGCCGCATGCTCTCACTACGAATATTATCTTTGGAAGCTACTCTTCAGAACGCACTTTGCAAGCACACATCATCCACTCACCCTCTCTCCCTGATGCACTTCGAACCATCAATGCTGGACGCATTCCGTCGCAGCCAACTGTCCTTAGACAGGTGTCGATACCCAACGCTCTCCTCCGACCATGCGCCCCAATTAGGCTTGCGTCGTTCAATGTCCGCACCCTGCAACAACCAGAACAACAGTTCGGACTAGCCCGCTCTCTAGAGACACTAGGTATCGACATATGTTGCCTATCGGAAACCCGTCTTCGCGACACGGATTCGGTATTGCAACTGAGTTCTCCTATGCCTCTTGGGAGTAGGTTCTACCTACGTGTGTCTAGTGATCCCGTTGTTTCCTCAGCCGGCCTAACAGGTGTTGGAATTATTCTAAGCCAGAAAGCGGAAACCTCCCTCCTGATTGGATACCCGTTAATAGCAGACTGTGCGCAGCGAGATTTCAGGGTTACAGCAGAGTAAAAAAGCATAGCGACGAGAGACGTAACTTATTCGTGATCTCGGCTTACGCACCCACGAACTGTGGGGCAGATGAGGTGAAGGACGAATTCTACGAAGAACTTCGTTCTCTGTTAACGAAAGCACGCAGAGGCGATATATTAGTGCTCGCCGGCGATCTCAATGCCCGAGTTGGATGTATAGCGCACTCCGAGCGCTTTCTTGGAGGGAAGTATGGAATATCAGATGACCGTACAGACAATGGAGAGAGATTGTTGTCCTTCTGTGACGACCACCGCCTCTTTCTCGTCTCCACAAATTTTAGACATTCCAAGCGCCAATTAGCTACCTGGCGATCCCCATCACAACGTACTTGGGCGCAGCTTGACCACATCGCGATAAGCTACAGGTGGCGAGGTAGTGTCAAAAACTGCAGATCATACTGGAGCACCAGTGTAGATTCTGACCACGCTTTAGTTTGCGCAACAATCAACCTTCAATTCGGAGGCAAACCCAAACAAAGGCACAAACTAGACACAAACGCTTTATCGCTGCCTGAGACAAAAGCCAGATTTAGGGATACCCTATCGGTTTCCTTTTACAAAAATTCGGCCGGTCGAGCTGGATCATCATTGGCACTACTTTAAGCAAGCACTCTATGACTCTGCTACGGAATGCTGCAAAGTCACTCGTCAACCGTCACACCGCTGGGTCTCTGCTGAGTCCCTCACGCTACTCGAACAGCGCCGTGCCTTACCGAGTGGTTAAAAGCATGAAGACGATCGGAAGTGTCTTATACTTCTAATCAAAAGATATTTTGAGGCGTGACCGTGAGACCTGGTGGAAAGAACGCGAGAAATGGAAAGGGCGTCAGCCATTGGCAACATGCGAAGACTTTACCAATTGATTCGTGTCTGTGGCCCTAAGCCGTAAGGCCTAAGCGAAACCATCCTCGAGGTTGATTGCTCGCGCACACCGAGCATTCATAGACGTTTAGAAAGATGGAAAGAATATTTCTCTCAGCAGCAGTTTAATCAGCACCCTCCTTCAGACACCGCTGACATCGCTCAATCCACTTTGCACTGGACCCTGTGGCTAGCTACGCCCAGTGTCGAAGAAATACGAAGAGAGATCCAATTACTAAAGCGACACAATGCGCTGCGCCCCGACGAGGTCCACCCGGTATTCTTCAAGGAAGGAAGGAAGGTAGTCGTAGCAGAATTGCACGAGCTGTTCTCAAAGGTTTGGGTGGATGAGAGGGTACCTGCCTCCTGGGGTGAATCGCTAGTAATACCAGTCCATAAAAAGAAGCACGGAACGAATGCTGCAACTATCGCGGAATTTCGCGTATTCCGGTGGTAGCTTAGATATTGGTCGCCATCCTTCTTCACAGACTTACCCCGATTCGAGAGGGCACTTCTCGCGAAGAGCAAGCTGGCTTTCGACCTAAGCGCGGTTGTGTAGACCAGATCTTTGCTCTGCGACAGTTGCTAGAACACCGTCACCTGTATCAGCGACCTACCATTGTGGTGTTTCTGGATATCAGATCCGCCTTTGACTCGCTTGACAGATCGGCCCTATAGAACTGCTTACTTTGCAATGGAATCCCATCGAAGTACGTCGCTATCCTAAAGGACCTATACGCACACTCGATATGGAGGGTAAGGCGTACGATAGCCTTTCAATGCCATTGTGCACTACTACGGGTGTAAGACAAGGCTATCTAATCTCCCCGTTGTTGTTCAATTTCGCCATCGAGGACGTCCTCCGAAGTGCTCTCAGTAGTTTCTCCACGGGTGGCATTGAGCTTCTTCCAGGTGGGCGGCTTATGGACCTGGACTATGCTGATGATATTGCCTTACTGGGCGAAGACCCAACATTTATCCATCAAGCCTTGGATACGATGGCAATGGAGGCATCGAAGTATGGGATCTTCCCGCCAAGCATGAGTAAAGTGCTCCTTCAGGAGCGGTCTGGTTAACTGCCATTTTTTGCTATAAATGATCTGAATCTCGATCATGTTGAGCAGTTCAAATACCTAGGATGTCTGGTGGTTGCTGGGGGTCGGATAGACTAGGAAATCACGTCCAGAATTGCTAAGGCTAGACTGGCATTCACTAAACTTAAGTGTTTCTTGAAGAGACGTGATTTGAGCTTGGGTTTGAAAAAAGGATATGTTCCACCTCGGTAAGGACAGTATTGCTATACGGGAGTGAATGTTGGACAGTTCGCTCCGAAGATTTTAGGAGTCTTGAGGACTTCGACCAACGTTGTCTGCGAAGGATAGCTCACGTACGATGGTAACACCACGTTTGCAAGTCTGAGGTTATGCGCCGCGTCTTAGGAAGCGACGGCACTAGCCTTCAGACAGCCATTAACCAACGTCGTCACGTCCTGCGCATGAAACCCAAACGGTTACCACACCGAGCGCTTTATGCGTCAGCTGGTACAAACAGAAAAAAAGTGGCTGGTGATCAGCCACTAACATGGAAGAGTGGCTTGAAAAGGCTCACTTCTGGTTTAGCCACGGTTGGACGAGCGCGCTTGCCTGGATGGGGCGCAAGAGGAGGTGAGAGTGTATGGCTTGACACATTGGCCACGATGGCAATGAACCGGCATCAATGGAAAGAGTGCATAATCTCTATTATTCCCTGACATTTTCCTATCGTTCAAAACTATGTTGAAAAAAGAAAAAAGAATTCAAAAATTGAGGTGTGTAAATGGACAAAAAATAATCCACTGTACTCTTCTCACTGTTTCTACATGACTTGTACACCTACTCGGTTTGTACATTTCATTGGTTCTGTTGAACGGCACCATATCTGTATCAGATTGTGCAAATATATATATATATATATATATATATATATATATATATATATACTCATATGCTTCGGGCCCATGCGTGAAAGCGAACAACTTCGCTAGCACTATGCTAGGTCTGTTACGCTGAGACTTCAACAAGTTTGTGAAGGCTGTGTTCAGTGTGCTCCTTGTGTTATTCATTCGGCCACACATGAAGAATACTGTGCAGTCTTGGATACATTGCTTAAATTGATTGTATGCGTTTCCATGTGGGCCTTACTGACCGTGAGTACGTGACGTTTTGATAGGCCAATCTTGACTGATAGTGAATAGCGTTAACTTCCAATTAAAATATATTTTAAGTTTCCAAAGACTACAATGTTCATAATGCAAAGAAATTTGAGTGGAATCGGTTAGAGTAGTTTTTGGGTAACGTTTCACTTCTGACACAGAAGCTTCATCAGACCAAGGGTGATAGTCAGGACAGGGAACATGATTATCATCCTTGGTCTGACGAAGCTTCTGTGTCAGAAGTGAAACGTTACCCAAAAACTACTCTAACCGATTCCACTCAAATTTCTTTGCATTATGAATACACGATCGGTCCCGAACATATTCCAATCGATTGCTACAATGCTCACTTTATCTTGATGCTGTGTGAGAACCGAAAATAGATACCGATAAATATCAGGAAGGGGTGCATCTATTTAATCGTTAATTCATATAAAGGTTACGTAAAAATTCAATGGCTTAGATATTTGATTTGCTTGGCCCAATTGCTTACTTTGAGGCAAGTTTATTTACATTTATAACTAGTGTTCATTAGATCTATGTCAATGTTTAAAAATCAATATTTGCATGCATTTCCATAACATACAACCTCTCAATGCAATGTTTTTTACATTTATTCACTTTTAGCCACTTATCGGCACATGCCACGTGACAGATGTCAGATAACAATCTAACTGCCCTTTTGGTAATTGGCGTTCCGCTAATTTCACTTTAAAGGCTGGTGCCACCGCTGGATTTATTGTGGATATCAGCATGTTTCCCATTGATACAATCAAAACTCGCATCCAAAGTGCTGAAGCTGGTATCCGCAGAAAACCAGGTTCACTACACCTTTTCTCTGGGCTACCAATCGCTTTGATTGGATCCGTACCATCAGGTTCGTCCATTTAATTTACACGTGATCCTCAGCATCAACTTTCTTTTTCACCTATGAACTGACGAAAAGATATCTAGAGGCTCTTGGCTGGAATTCACTATGTACTACTGTTTTTGCTGCAAGTTTAGCTGAAGTGGTTTGTTTCTTCAGTCTCATTGGCTCATTATTCGCTTCAGGCGGCTTGCTCAATCCGTGTTCCCTGTGAAGTCTTCAAGCAGCGGGCACAGAACGCCCCCGGCACTTCATTACGTTTTTCTATCCGAAAAACGTTCCATGAAGAGGTCAGTCCATTGCAGTTTCATGTGAAAACCAACTTTCCATAGTATGCAGCACAAGTTTTCCGGACAGCAGTACTCAGTATGGCATTTACCCTCCTCTACCCTTTCTTTTAATATTCGTGAGATCTTAGCGCGTTTATAGCATATGCATAAATCGTGCGTAATCACATGCTAAATCTTGCAGATTCACCAGTTCGACCGCGGGCATTTCTTCTGCGATCAACTCAGTGAACCATCAATCGAGCAGCGCGCATCAGCTCCATTCTTTTTCTTGACTACTGATGGTGACGCTAACAGTCATCTGGCGGCAAATTAGATCGTGTTGTAAGCACAACCATCAACTAAATTTTCTAGATTTCCTGGCAACCTGGTAGTCCTGTCGCGCACCCTCCAATTTTGTGCTGCCTAATTTTACAACAACTTTTAAAATAAACAACATCTATGAATTGATCGTGTCACGTTTGTATGACACTTAAATCGGTCATCTGTATTTTATTTTATTTTGTTGTGTGTCATAATGATTATCCGATATTTTTGTATAATATTTGATAGAAAGTTAAAATCACAAAATCGCATGCAGTGAAACTACAAGGACAGGCTGCTTTTCGCGCATTTGCTTTTGTATATCCGGCTTGCCCGATTTCTTTTCCCGCGTTTGCTTAGCTGCTTTTCCTGCTTCATGTTGCTTGGCTTTAGACTTGTGCTTCTGATGCTTCTGCTACTGATATCGGCAATTGTTATCGCTGTTAATGACGGTGAAGTAGCATTCTTCGACCGGCGGTAAACACTAGTCCGGAGATTGCGGTATTTTGATAATGGAATGCACAATCTATTGCTTCGCCAAACATTACTGGTGATAAACCACAGGAACTCGAAACAAACAACACGAATAATGTAGTGCTTCACGTATTATCCATGTTTTTCCATTATCTGCGCGGGAGTGAGGCAATAAATCTGTTGTGGTTGCAGAGGGCAGCGGCCATGTAGAAACATTCCTTCGTATGTCTCTATGTATATATGTATGTATTTATGTATGTATGAAAGCTCAAGCCTAATCCAGGTAATGTGCCGCATCGTCAGATAATGCATGCGGGCTAAGATGCTGTCAAGTTTCCGAGGCTTGGACAGATATGAGAAAGAAAACAGATCGTAGCTGCTGAATGCTTAAGGGGTGCCATTGCACAATTTACATTTGTGTTTATTATAAAGAACATTGCCATGCCAATGCAACTCAAAGCGATCGAGTGTTGAACTCATTATTATATGAACACAATCGATGGATTCTTCAATAGATTTATCATTCATGTCGTATCCAGAAGCTATCTTATTTTCAAGATTATGTGTTATGGTGAGATGTTACATTTACAATAGCAAACAATTTTAGATACGCCGATCAATTATCTATAAGCAACACTGTTATATGTAATTCCTTTGACCTATCAACCAAGATTTCAGACGCAGCAATTTTATCGTCTTTATTTATTTCGATTCCAGGGCTTTAAGGGTATGTACCGTGGATATTTGTCAACTGTGTTGAGGGAAATACCCTTTTCTATGATCCAATTTCCTATATGGGAACAGTTGAGAGTGAGTTTGCGTCGCATACGATTACTAATGCTAATATTCTAATGTTAGGAGATTACGTTTTTGTAAAAAATAACTTGCTGTTGGTTCACACACTCTAACCAGGGTGGGCCTTAGCAGTTTTCATGTGTGCGATTGTGCAGTGCTTCTGTGATGTACAACTATGCCTATGTTTAACTGATTTTCCGTCGGTAGTGAGCTGCATACGGAAACACGCTGCAGTCTCATTACCAGTTCTATTGTCATTTTCATGTGTCTAGGCCCAGAAAACCTGACAGTATCTTAGGTCACATGCAGCCTATTCGTGTTCGGGACTTTTCCTGGATCAGGCTTGTGATTTCATACATACGTATTCAAGGCGAACTAAGCGGGGTGAAATTATATTTTTCAAACTTACGCTTATTTGAATCCTGTCTTCTCCGTCTATCGTAGGTCTGCCCCAGATGCTTATTGCAAAGCGGTTGCATCAATCAATTGTATCTAACCTACTGGTTTCAACGCTCACTAAACCTTATCCTACTGTATCTTCCTGATTAGGACCAACCTAACGATCCTGCTTTAGTGTATAAGCGCGGGATGATGTGACCATTCCCAAACTGATCAATTCCGTAAACTTAATTCGTTGATTTAAATCAGCTATTTATATTGGATATCGAAAGTTTGACTGCGCCAATCCTGTTTAACTGTAGATTTAAATTACCATGAATCTAATACCACTTTGTCTGTCTTGCAATAGCATCTTAAATCTACTGTTTGTAAGTTGCACGGGTGTGCGATCGTGCAGTACTGTAGCGCGCTGTACGGTTTACATTGTGCTGAATTGTTTTGCAACCAGTAGTGCGCTGCATGCTGAATCACGCTGGAGTCTCACTACCATTTATATTTTCTTTCTATTTTATTTGTTTATTTATTTATTGTTTGTTTATTTGTTTGTTTTATTTTATTTTATTTCCTCATATCTGTCTAGGCCTGGGCAACCTGACAGTATCTCAGCCCACGTGCAGTCTATGACTGTGCGGCACTTTGCCTGGATCAGGCTTGTGCTTTAACAACAACGACAACACTCCTGGTAGTAGATTCATATACTCTCAATCATGATTGGTCAAACGGTAAATGCTAACCATAGCGATGACTCTGTTTACAAAGAATATAATTGCGCTCAACATCTAGCACCACTTACACTGCATATGAATTATTTATGAGTGCCCGGTATTCATTATCAAGCATTACAAATGTATTTGAGGTGCTGGTACAGATTTACTCTTTTATAACCTTATTCTCTGGTTCCAAAAACTTCAGAAAAGTCTCTCTTGAAATCTGTTTTTACTTGGATTCTTCACTTATCCCTTTTCTAGCGCATTTGCGCTCAATGGAATCGTACCGGCAGTGTTAGAAATCCGACTCGATTTGCCAGCGCGCATGAGCTCACGTTCTTTCAATCGGCCGTCTGTGGAAGCGTTTCCGGAGCCATAGCCGGCGCTCTAACAACACCACTTGATGTTGCGAAAACTCGAACGATGCTTGCCGAGGTCTGAGCTTAGTTTTGCAAAGTCTTGTCTTCTTCTTCCGATTTGATACTCCGCCTATTTCAACTATGCATTTATTTGTTGTAATTGTCATCTACTGGCTTCTCATTGGTTACACTATTTCCGTTGATGTTGTATCGGTTGCAAGTATGGCCACCGATCACTGTATCACCCACTTCTTATTTTCATTCGATGTTTCACTATTTCATTCTTGCTCTTGGGCAAAAACAATTACTAGATCACTTTCACGTTGTATAACTAACACAATATGCTCGTTTATCTAGTTTCAGTTGATTATTTAATGAACACATCATTACCATTCGTGTTTATAACCACGATATCTCCATAATTTCGGCTGTTTGACGATGCTTTTTTATAATTACTTTCATTAATATGCAACATTATGTTCATCGTTAATCCTCAACGATTTTTGCCTCTATTTCCGCTTCATCTCTTCATTATTCTATAAGGTTATACCCCTTTATATGCTTGTAGCACTTCCTGCTTCTAACGTTCTTAGGTATTGAAACAGCCCACCATTATTTAAAATTGAATTTGTGCGGAGTTCCCGCTCTAATCACTGAGGAATAAATCTTACTCTCATCACCACGAGATGGCTTGCATCGGATTTAGCATTTTCCAGCGCAGGCGCATCCGTGGTTATCTAATTCGAACCCTTAGAAAAATCCACACAACAGCTCACTTGACTTGATGACTAAGTAACATTGATTCCAATCTGCCGTCATAATCTTACCCTTCAAATAATGCACTCCCGCATAATCTGCCGTCGGAACGTTTATTCAGACGGTATTTGCTTTCTCTGGAACACTTTATGACAGACAATCTTTTCGTCATCAAATGAAATGATTTTTTCAGAAAAGTTACGAAGTTTTATGTTGCATAATACTGTGCTGACCTCCGTTTACTGAAAACCTTCCGTAATGCACATGCACCTGTAAAAAATACCCAAACATATTTTTGACCAACATTCTCCAACCCTTTGTCATACACGAAATTATTTTTTTCTTATTCTTCGAACCGCAAGGATAAAAAATATTTAAAATTTTATTATTTATTCCTTCTTATTAAAATTTTGTACGTTTATCCTATTATTTAGTGTGCCATTTTTGCATTTTGTCACCATGAATATTAAATCGATTTCTTTGAAGATTGCCACAACATAAACTCGAGACCAGCCAGCTGTCGACAATATTTTCACTCTTCGATGGATCAGAGAACGGTGCCGAATTTATCTGCAGCCAATAATAGCCTTTTTAGACTTCAAAGTAGAACTTGATTCAGTAGATCTAAATGTCTTGTTTGATAACTTACTTGGCGCAGAGATGTGCCGCATAGTGTGTGCAATTTATGTTCGCATCTTTGTGTGTGTGGGGGTTCACAATGACCTTTCGCAAATTTCGTATCCATGAGTGGCATTCGACGGAATTGTCCAATTTTTCCTTTTCTATTCAATTTGGCACTTGATGCTGTTATGGAATTATGTCACGGCAACCTTCGGAGCTGACATTCTGCAAGGCGGCAAACTTCACGATCTGAACTATGCTAATGCAGCAAGGAAGCTGTTTTATTGATTTCGTTCTACTGTTTCTGATATATTCTGCACATACGGAAGAGCGCGCCTAACTCTGTTTTCATCATCGTTTTTTTGTTGGGTACGGTTGAACTTGTTGCGTAGTACGAAGCTTCTTGGGTATTCATTCTTTTGAAACACTTTGAGCAGGTATTCTTCTTCTTGTCTTCTTAGTTCCGGCGTGCTGAAATGTGTTGCTGCTCTTTTGAATAGGATTCTAACGCAGCTGTGTTTATGGCTGGTTGGATGCTTGCTGTGGAAGTTGAAGTTTTGATCCGTGTGCGTATTCTTCCTGTAGACACAGGTCTCCAAATTTCCTTCGCTTGTTCGTCTCACTTGAACGTCCAGGAATGCCAGGCAGCCGTCAACTTTAGTTTGTCTGGTTAATTGGATTCCCCTGAATATACAATGCAGTAGTCGATGCGATTCGTCCAGTTCAGTTCTTTTTATGATCACAAATGTGTCGTCCACATAGCGGATCCATAATTTTGGCCGCAATATTGCTAGAGTGATCCGTTCCAAACGTTGCATGACTGCCTCGGCAATTTGACTGGATATTGGTGTTCCTCGAATCTGCTCGTGGATTTTACCATTGAACTTGAAGTGTGTTTGAAGACAGCTCGATCAATTCCAGAAAACTATCTCGTGTTAATCGATTTCCGTTGTGGTCAGTTCCATTTCGTGGAGCAACGCTGATGCGATTTGCTTTGTGAGTGTTTGAACGATTGATGTGAATAACGCCGTTACGTCGAAAGAAACCATTATTTCATCTTCATCGATCTTCACATTCTTCAATTTCTCTACAACATTACGTGCAGAGATTGCGAGAAGAACTACATCGGACAAACCGGCCGCAAGCTAAGCACAAGACTATATGAACACCAGTTAGCTGTACTAAGGCACGACCCAAGGTCATTGATTTCAATACATGTTGATCAATTCGGACACCAATACGATTGGGATAACGCGAAGATTTTAGCCAAAGAAAATAACCGACGAGTGCGAGAATTCATCGAATCGTGGTACTCAACAACGACATCAATTAACCAGCACCTCTCATTAACCACAACCTTGGCACCAACGAAAACTCGAGGGACAAGAATTCCACACATGAATTCCACCAACCAACGGGAGTGATAACGAACGGACAGGCGGATCTCATAAAAACCACTGAATACCAATTATAAGTCACTTCGAAAGAAGTTCTGCTGATGATGCCATCTAGCTTGACGACGAAACCTCCAACAACAAGCTCGGCGAACACCATCCTTTTCATGAGTTTCGCATATTCTCCTCTTTTGTTCTACTCGTTTATGAAACTGAATTTATTTTTTTGTTTCATTCGAGGTGCAGGCACCTCATCTCGGCTTATTATGCTTACTCCTTTATAGATTCCGTATCATTTTGGCCCAACCATTCATCATTCTTTCGGGTTTTGTTATGTCATGATTGCATGGCAGTAACGCATCCGATGCTAGCTACTCGTTTAGTGCTGTTCCTGCTGGTGATGATGATCATGACCTGCCCAGTGTTACGGTAAAGTTCCATAAACTATTTAATTGCACGCAGATTGCCTGACCAATGACTGCCGGGATAAGGCGTTAACTTCCAGCTGGGGAATGTTCGCTACTGCTATTGCTTGCTGAACGTAGGTTGTGTCGTCAACGTGCAAGTGGCGCCGTTCGACTGAGTACTGCCCATCTCTGTTGGTTTTATGAAAGAGATTGTTCCTCCAGAATCGAACTGTTTCGCCATACGAAATGCTATTTTAGCACGAAACCGACATACGGCTGTAATGTACGTCCATGGTCGAAATCGACCGAAGGAAGCCGACAACAATCGGGGTCGATTAATTCACCATGGTGTTACATTTACAGCAGAGCTGTAATGCACTGCTGCACATCCATTGCGGTTGAATCAATTTTGATGCATATGCCGAATGTCATTGTATGCGTCGAGCGACCGTTGCAAAGATCCGGTGAATACGTATGGTCTTTAATATTAATATCAGTATAAATCAGAGGCTAAGAGCTCACAGCATGTAAATCATTTATATTTTTTTTATTCTATTGAAATCCCAAAGTTTTGATCTTCAAATGCTAAACCATTCTACTCCTTATCTTTAATTACTCGATGTCACTATCGGCTTCAAATAAATATGATGTTTTGCATATTCTAAATCAGGCGAATAGTCCTTTGGCTTCTGCTGGCACCCTCTACGCTTTGTCTTTGATCTTTCGTGAACGGGGCGTCCGTGGGTGAGTGCATTTCAAACTCATTTTTATCGTTTATTATACTCACTTGTGCGATGCTTCCTGTTCGCTGAAACAGGAAGCTAGTTGCCTAGCCTATTATCTAACTAGCCGTAAAAATCCGACCACTTTTGGAATAGTGTTAGTGTCGACACCCGCTTGCGTTTTCTTACCGTTCGGCAGTTTCATCAATGTCATGCACTGGTGATTCTGGCCTGTACATGTAGCCGATAACAAGCCGCAGCACAACTCACAGCACTTTCCTCGCTACTGTTGTTGCAGCAGATATTCGAGCAATTGTACAAAATTCATTTGCTACTGAGCTCGATTACAATCGCGGGTCAATCACTTTTGAAGAATCGATCACATCGAACAGCAATCTGTTTCGCGGGCGTTTCTCACTGGTAAATAATATTTGTAGATTGTTTGCTGAGTTATAAATGCTATCCTCTAGGTGATGTGACGTCGATGCATTCGATGTACTGCATAGATAGCTGTCAGGTTAAATTTTTTAGTTTCAAAGCGCTGTCTCCGATTTCTTTTCTGTAATTGGACTGGGCGTCGTCCGCTTGAATCGCTTTTCAACCTCTGTTTCCAGCACTATACTATGATCTCATCATCAAGCAATCTAATGCAAGCGTAGGCTTTGGCATTCTTAACTTGCCTAGGTTCATGAGGAACAGACTGTAAAAACATTTGCGATCAATTTGCAGTTTTGATTGTTGATTTTTACCATTCTAATCTTACTGCGCATGTTCTCAGGTTCACCAGCTTAATTCTTTTTTCTCTTATAGTATTTTCGCCGGCCTCGCAGCTCGTGTTACCTATTTGGCGATCGGTGGCTTCTTGTTTCTTGGCACTTATGATATCTCACGTACATTTTGGAGTGATGTGCTTGCCACCAGCTCTTCCTAGCGTGTTGTTTCAAATCGATTGCTCACCGAAATTTCAATGGTTCCATCGGTTTTAGATATGTACAATTTCCTCCTATTTATACTAATCCTTATTTTTTTAAAATGGATATTTGTGCCGTCAAAGGTGTTCGTACTGCAACACGGAAGATGCTTTTAAACTAGTTTTGCCATTAATGCAATTTGTCATGCTACTCACAAGATGTGAGTAGTTTATAAAATGCAGCAACCACGCTCCATTTCGCTTCTAGTACTCTTATTTTCAATTGGATGATTTTGCGTTGAATGACTTACCCGAGTAAATTGGCGAATCCCTCATATCATGATATAAGAATGGCTTTATTGTTGCCATAAATTTAATCCCGTCAGCATTCATAAGTACCTTATGAACAGTGGCTTCGAACACTGCTGTACAGATGTGAAACCTTGCAGCAATTTAACATCTTTGTTATAAAGTAACACTCTGCCTTATAAATTTTCATAAGTACTGAGCTAGGAGCGCCGCATGCTAACAAGGTTGTACATCTATCAAAAACTCGCTAACCAATCTCAGCTCAAGCGCAACAGCGTTTTATGTTTTTGCTCGTTATTTCGTCCCAAGGATAAATTTAACCACCCTATTCTTCTCTTCGAAGCGTGCTATGTTATAGTTGAATTAGGTCATTAGAGATAAAGGTTTATTTACCTCTCGATAACTTTAGTTTGGGAAGCGATGTCAATATTGTTCATAGAATAATCCACATTTCTATTTGCAGTCGTGCCTATTTGATTTGTTGGCGATCCACTCAGGTTTCGTAATAGCGAATAATTACACGCGTTACGATTTCTCAAATTAGACAGGGTGCTTGGTGGTCACAGATATTTATCCTACCATTGTTGGTGCCCATTTTAAATCCCGATATGGTGGGATTCGCTTCAATCATACTTGGACAAGTGCGTAGCTGTAACCACCACTCCGCTCGCATTGTCCATTAGGCAATGTTTATCTCCTGCTTCGTTCCGTTTGAAATGGCTTCACTTAATGGATATGGTAGTAGGATGTTGTGTCGTTTCTTTGACTACTTTCAGCATACAGTACAGCAGGATGTGACGAGTTAAGTGCATTCAGGTCCTTGCTGGGTTGACAAGTATGTGCTATTACTTCTTTCTATTGTGGAGATGCGAAGTGCATTAGTGATGAGTGCGAATCACGAGCTTTCGATTGACATGCAGAACTTCAACCTCCGGCACAACACAAGAGCAAGGAGCGCCGAAAACTAATACGGCAACAATTGTGAACTCGTAATAATTTGGGTTTCGAGAGGATTGTATTCGAACTGTTCGAGCGACAACATCTTCGGAAGTATGAGAAGATGGACAACCTCAGTCGCAATCGAAGATATACAACTCATCAATGTGGGTCAAATGTGCGCTGTATGGTTAGGGCTTCAAGTGTCCCGGTTGGCACGAAATCGACTGACAAATCATATCGAATTGACAATCGTGACAGACAGCGTTGTAATTGCATGTTTTACCACTATAATATGGGCGTGTGTTTTGTTATTTGTCTTGTGTGTAATAAACGCGTTTGACCAATTGGTTTCTCTTGTGCTGTGTGATTCGTGGTTGAGCGCGATTAGCGTCGGATAGATTGACCTCATGGGTGAATCGAGACACCATCGATGTGTTGGCGTACAACGTGGGGTAACGTAGTTATTGTTAGACAGATGAAACGGAATTATGGTGATTGTGCAGGTGGGATTGCTGAAATAACCTGACGCAATCATTACCGAGCTACCTCTACCCATACCCGCTACACTATGACCTTGATGTTCGGTGAGTTCAAGTTAATTTGACGTCCATCACCACATGGGTGTGTTGTATTAATGATTCTTCGTAAATGTTTCGATTGAAAACTAACGATTATCTCGCAGTGTGTAAGCAAACGTTGCTTTTATCTCAAAGCGAGTAGAGGCACTGGGATAGCAAAACTCAAACATCCAATGTTCACGTACCAAAATGGCAAATAATTGCAGTTACGTAAGGTGGTTTTGAAACACTAATCGTTGGATTGTCAAATGAAGACAATCAATGGCTTCAGCTTGGTAGCGCTACCGGATACATGGGTCATTACTTCATATGTTTTCATAAAACAGCTATGCGCCGCTCTTTCCTCAGACGAGACTGACTCGCAATATCAACGCCCAGAGTGACCTATGTGAAAGAACTATTTGAGTGCCGCTGGCAAACATGTCCGTCTATGAGGCGATTCTCAGCCCCTGTTATCATCACCAATTTTATCTCATTGAATTGTCCTGGTTATTGTATTTACGCATCCATTGGAGACGAACATGACTGTCTGATGTTTAATATATATATATATATATATATATATTTACACAATCATTTAAAAATGAAAAAGTGTTTAATGACTACCCGATACACAATCCATATATAGATTTTCGAAATCCGGAACAGATGCTTTGTTTTCTACGATTATGGTCAATTTTGCTTGCGTATAATCGATCAACTCCCGAACGCTCACCAATCACAGCTATTACGTACTACTGGTATTACCATTTTGAGCGCTATTAGTGTCACTCGAACTAGACAAAACCGGGTCCAAATCTATCCATTCAATTCTGATGCTGATTGATTGAGACCACTCTTTCAACTTCATTGTATATTTAGGGCTTTGTCGACATGACGCGAGGAAGGATGCCCTTTAAATATCTCAATTATTTTGAGTGCATAGCCTGGAACATTTTAAAGGCATAATCAGCCAAATTTGATGGTCGGGTTCATTTTCTGTTCAATATACAAAACGAAAGAACATATTTATCATGTTGATCTTTGGCATGAAATTCTTGTAATCAAATGGCACCACTGCGTCTAGTCTCGTACACTATTGAAATACTCACTGGGTGGCATTCCTCACTTTCTAGCGTGTGTTAATTTATATTCTTCAGCTTGCTGTTTGATTATTTTTTAGGCTAGTGGAAACATTAATGTCACGCCGATTGGCGTTGAATTAAAAAATTACGTGTGCATTGAATCGGTTGGAGCAGATTTTGGTAACGATTCGCTTCTGACCACCATCAGACCAAGGTTGTGAGTACGAACAGGATTTAGGTCCACATTGAATCGTCAATCCTAAACTGAACGTGTCGTGTTGGACGTTGAGCTTGGTAAGATAAAATGCGAGGTTCAAATCAATTGATGTACTTCCCTGGCATGATGATGTGTGCGGGTGTAACCTCTAGTGTGCGTGTGGCTTGTCATTAGCGGATGTTGTTTCACATCTGTTTACGACCGAAACAAAGAATTATATAGCATACAAGCAGATGCATCTATTGATTTCAATCTCGCCTCTCTATTTTGACAAGCTCCGCAGCCATCATGGCCTGCACAGTTCTTAGACAACTAAGGATTTGCCAGGGGAATGCAATTTACACCTGATACCCATTCGTACTGACACCATTGGTCTGACAAAGCTTCTCTGGTAATAACGGAACGTTACCAGCAGATCACTCTAACGGATCAAATATAAACTTTCTTTTTTAGGATGATTGTTCCCCAATTAGTCACAAACATTTTCCAATCTATTGCTAACACTGAGTCGATTTGTGCTGAACACGATACATTAACTTGTCCAATTTTACCGCCAGTTTTGACGTGTAACGAAACACTTAGACATAAATCGGAAGTTTTTCGCTTCGCTTTAAATCCCAAAGCGAAGTATTCGTTATTGTCTGAACTGAACAGTACTGCACACAAACCTGACCGGATGACCCCGAAAAGGATACAAAGCGCACCGGGATGCATGTGCACGGTTTGCCGAAAGTCGGTAAGTCTTAAGGCGAGGTCTGTCACGTGTTACGCCTGTTTGTTGAAAGTGCATGCAAAATGCGACAAATCGCTGACCTCGGATTTAGTATCGATTATCAATGGAGATAATTGTGCTGGTGAAGGAGATGCATGCAAATGTGTTTTATATGTGCTGGTGTCTGTTATGTTTGTCTGGTTTGCAAGGCCAAATCAACACCGTCAGCCTCGCCGGCGAAAACCCCTGAATATGATATTGAGCCGGTAGATAATCCATCATACTCGAGCAGGTCAACATTTGCCCAGATAACCGCGCAGATGGCGACTAAAACGGGGAAGCGTTCGCTGGGATCAGTGACTCCTCAACTTAACGGAACCGAGAAAGGACTCTTAAAATCCACTACTAAAATGATTGACTCAAATTATAAAATAAAGTCCGCGGGTGTAAACCTTAGCGTTATATGTACAAACATGAGCGAGTCGCAGGAAACGCTGTTTGAAGCTAAGCAAAAACATGACTTAGCTGAGTTGTATAAACTCTGCAGTCAGATGAGATTGGCCGCGGTTACTCCCTCGTCAATAGTTCGATTAAACCGCCACCTGAATTCTCCTCGTACGGATGATCCTCGCCTTATAAGAATAACGCTGCAATCTGCGGAGGACGTGGAAAACGTACTCTTAAATGCTTACATTCTTTGAGGTGTCCCAGAGACTACATGTCGTATCCATGCAGACTTACCATGGTTTGAGCAAAAGTCGTCGCAAAAATCTCGTGAAGAACGTAATCCAAGAAATATTTTAATTCTTAATGTTCCGGAAGATGCTGCTGACGTACCTTATCAAGAAAAGTCTGTGTGCGACCACAAACAGTGGAAATATCTAACCGAAACAATTGGTATTAAAAATACCGTACTTGCGGATGCTTTTAGGATACCGCGGTCTGCCGACTATAAAGGGCAAGGTCCTAGCCCTTTAAAGCTAAACTTCTTCACAACGGAAATGACGGATACTATCAAACGTGAATGGAAAGCTAATATAAAAAATCTACCCCAAAACGTCAAGTTGAGCTTGCCCAGGGTAATAGCCGGAAGCAAGCATACGGATAGTACCGACCCTCAGACGCCTAGTGATGAGGTTCAACCTGAATGTCATGCGATTGCTCCAAAAAACTTGAGCATTCCGACTCTAACCGAGTCGGCCCTCTTATAACATTTCATGATTTGAACACCACAAACTTTATAAGATGTTTATATACAAATGCACAAAGCCTTCCAAACAAATTAGCTGAGCTAACCGAGATATGTTCGCGCTACTCACCTGACATTATCGCCATTACAGAAACATGGTATTCTTCCCAATTGATTGAAACGGAGATATCAATTCCAAATATGAATTTGATAAGGAACGATCGAGAGAGAAGTGGTGGTGATGTTGCTCTTTATTACCATAATCGACTCCAGTGCCATCCAATAGACAAGACAGAATTCACCCTCGAGGATACAATTTGGTGCTCTTTAACGCGGATGTCTGGTGAAGTTTGCATTATTGGTGTGGTCTACCGGTCCCCTTCATCTACGGAATCGTACAACAAAAGGTTGATCCAATTGCTTCAGCGCTTGACTCGCACACAGCAAGCAACGACACTTATTATGGTTGATTTTAATCTGTCCGCCCTTTATCTCAGGGACGATCACTCCCCACAAACGCTAGAATACCGATTTAGAGAGGTACTAGATTCAATCCCGTTATACAACCATGTTCACGAATGCACCCGGAGGAGAGGTTCTGACCGCCCCTCTGTCTTGGATTTGGTGTTAACATCGGAAGAACAATCTATCGAAGCGATCGAATTCCAGGCTCCGCTGGGTCTTAGCGACCATTCAGTGCTTGTGTTCGACTATGTCTGCAGTACTCAGCAATCGCTTGCTCCGAATGGGGTGGTTCGACGGGTAGATAAATTGGCCCTGAGTAAATCGCTCGTGCAGATTCCGCATTTTCAGACGGACAACATAAGCCCTGACTCGCAATGGAACGAACATGTAGGTTTTCTGAAACTGAAGATAGACGAGAACTCGCAGATCGTTCAGAAAAGGTGCGTCCATGAACTTCGTTTTGTTGTCCGCAGCAGAACAAAAAAGTGGATAGCACTGAAGCGAGCAGCGTGGGTGCAGCACAAAGCCAGCAATACTTCTACCTCTTGGCAACATTTCCGTATGTTACGCAACAAAGTGACTGCACTTATTCGAGGAGATAAGGAAGCGCACCAACTGATGCTCCTGTTAAAAATGGAACGCAACCCTAAGTTACTATACAAAATCATGAACGCGAAAGCAAAAGTCAAACCGGGTATTTTTCCCATCCAGAATGGTGAAAAACTCACTGAAACAGCGTTGGAAACCGCAAATGCTCTAGCAATTTACTACTCCAAAGTGTTCGTGCCAAAGGTTTTAGTGGAACGTTTTGAGTATTCAATAGAAACAGGAATCGAAACATTGTGCGATATTTCGATAAATCCAATGATTGTTGCAAGTCATTTGCTCAAACTAAATGTAAGAAAATCCCCAGGAGCGGATGGCATTACACCGGATGTGCTCAGGTTCTGTCACCGTCAGCTCTGTGAACCGCTCTCCAGCCTGCTTAACTATTCGTTGCTTAAGGGGGTTGTACCGAAAGATTGGAAGTCCGGCGTGATTACACCTATCTTCAAAGGCGGTTGCCGATCTGACGCTGCAAATTATCGTCCCGTCACACTTTTACCTGTTATTGCTAAGCTCATGGAACGCATAGTCTCGAAAACAATGGTTACACACTTTAAATCGCAGAATTTGATTTCGCCAGCGCAGCGTGGATTTCGATCTCATCGCTCTTGTCTAACGAATCTTCTCATAGCGTTAGACGACTGGACAAAGGAGTTGGATAGAAGTTCTTGCATCCACGTCTGCTACCTAGACATTTCGAAAGCTTTTGACAGAGTCAATCATCATTTGCTTCTTCAAAAACTGATGCATTTAGGAATATGTGATCCACTCCTCTCATGGTTGTGCGACTATCTATCAGATCGCGACGCCCAAGTTAAAGTTAACGGAGCGCTATCCCAAACGTTCAAAGCCACCAGTGGACTCCCACAAGGATCTGTGCTAGGCCCGCTCCTCTTTCTGATGTACATAAATGATTTACCCCCCCCCCTCATATCGTCCAAAATGGTCTTGTTCGCGGATGATATGAAAATTTGGACGCCAATAAGTTCTGCAGAGGATTGTGAGAAACTGCAAATGGATTTGAACAGCGTTTCGAATTGGGCGGTCATGAATGACATGTCATTCAACATACAAAAATGTAAGATGCTCCATCTTGGCAAGAATGTTCCTTGGACATAACGATTGGGAACTGAAAATCTAGCACGGAGCTCGTTAGAAAAAGATCTTAGAGTGTGGATTAGCGGGAACCTGAAGAGCACAGCGCACTGCCAGAACATATCGACGGGCAAACAGATTGTTGGGTATCTTCCGAAAAGAATATTCAGAAGATTCTCTCTGGTAACGTTACCAAGGATAATGAATGTCTACCTTCGCCCTACGATGGAGTATGCGGTAGAGGTCTGGGCTCCTTCCTGCGAAAAGACATTTCTCTCTTCGATAAAATCTATCATAGAGCAACAAAGTTAGTGATGGGTCTTCGCAATGTTCCGTACACCGAAAGATTGCGACGTCTGGGTCTATGCGACTTTACCCAAAATAAGGATACGACGTGATATTATTCGGACTTATAGAATTGTGTCAACCGAAGGACATCCACTAAAACATTGCTCGATGTGTGTGATGGGAAAGTGACACGCGGACATACCTTATCCCTTTACGTTCCAAGTTCCCGTATTAATTATCGGCGCCATTTTTCGCCGTACGTTCTATATTTCTTTGGAATTCCCTACCCAAACATGTGGTGGACTCTCCTTGCCTGGCGGCGTTTAAAGCGAAATTGGACTTTCATATGCAAAAGAATAACATTCGTTAGCCTTACATTTGATATTCACTATTGCTTTTATACTATTGTATTTTTCATATTTTTATTCATACCGTAATCCTGTGGTGTTGTAAAGTATTCACTTTTTTAACCATAAATCCTTGAATCTTGAATCTTGTCCTCATGCACGCTGTTAAACCCCCTTTCACACGAAAAAAGCTGGATGCACTTATTCATTATCTATCTATGACCCATTCTTTTAAAGTATTTTTAATGTTGCATTGGTTAATGATAATTTTGACATTTGTGCGCACTCCACTAAGACGTTTGTATGAACTGTTCACGTCAGCTGCTATAGTACTCAGTCTTTTGTCCTCCGCTAAAAGATGAATGCTATTCAGCTGGAAAGCTTTGTTTCCAGCGACACGGCATTGCGTTTCCAACTTACTCGGTTATAAATTAAACATTATGAACAACCCGCTAATTGTGTTTCTAAGATCTCACCGAGCCAAATCTTGATCGGTCTTATGCGAATCCTAAAAAGTAAATGAGACAAGCATGAAAAATCATTTAAATACTAGCTGATTAAGCAAGTTAACTATCACCAACAATTTTGGTTGCAGTGTCTTCGATAACACGTGGAATCCTGAAAGATTGGATATTAAAAACAAAATACGCTAAGCATCGAATTTTCTCAGATGTGCTAACCGTTTAGAAAGGAGAAGCACTTGTGTGGCTTTTACCGAGGGATGTTATTTCGTTCAAAGCGTTTTAAAAAAAATAAGCACAGTGTATTTTTGGCAGCAAACATTTATGGTTGCAGTGTCGTGGCAGCGATTTCAGAAACAACCCCAGGCACGCATTTGAGTCGGTTTGGGATAGCGGGAGGTGATACGCATCTCAATGTTGCTGAATTCATAGTACGTTTTTCCAGTTATGAATAGTGTTTCACCTGTAAATGGAAATAACTGAGTTATTGGTTTTTATTAAATTTATTCGTGATATTTTATCAAGAGTTTTCACTTAGAATCCAACGACGTTTTCCCATTTGGTAATATTTACCCATCCCTAATTTCCCAGTAGCAAAATGGTACATGCTAACAGCCTGTCATGTGGGCGAAATTACATCACTTATACCGCTTTGTGTACCAAACTCGTGTCAATCACGATACTCGAACAGGCTCGCAGCCTGTCATTTGGGTGAAATTACATCACTTATACAGCTTCGTTTACGAAACCGTTGGTGATCATGTGTTCCATTTGCTCTAGCGTGGTGATTTGGAAAGTGTGAGTATTTACCATGTCATGTGTTCAAACATTTTATTGTAGAAATTCGCTCAATTAAATCCACGGAATGTCGGTATATGTACAATGAAGGCATTTTAAACATACTAAAGTTCAGTGAAGACCACCGTATAATAAACGGCTTGGTATAAGCGTAGATATTGTGCTAGACTCCGATCACGTGAGATCTCCCGGCAAAGAAACCGATTCTCATTGAACAAAGCATTATGAAGATTATCCTGACAGGAATGGAGAATATTCAAATCATATAAATGCTTGGTTGTTCGGACTAGCCCCTTTGTTTTAATAATTGCAGATGATTTTCAGTGCAGGATTTTATAGGCCAATATGAGGTTGCACCATTTGCGTTGCTGCGTAAAGTCTTGCAGATTGGGCATTCGCACATTTTGAGGTTAATTCATTTAACGCAATTATCTTAGTTACACTATTTTGAATCTTTTTTGCAGTCTAACTCTTCCGAGACCGTGGTGCCAAAGCATGGGTGGAATATTCCATACAAAGAGACATGTATGAACTAAGTATCCAGTGTGATGTTTCGGGTGCAAATCTCCGAAATATCCTTTTCAACTTATCAAGGATGGAGTAAGCTTTATTATAAACCATTAGACAATGATTTTGTCTTGGGAATACAGCAACGAAATCTTTTCATGTGATTGTCCAAACGACATTTTGAATACCAAGGTGCTGAATATTTCAAAGAGATTTCCCAGATGCAAGATTTTACACTTTCAAGGATTAGCATGCATCTAATGTCTGTGTCTAATAATGTAAGGTGCACATCCCAGTGTAATGCGACAGAGTTGTCCAGATATCTGATATGGCTCAAAATTTTTACATCACTAGCAAATAAATATACACTCGCCTCAGCTTACGCGTATTTCGTAAGCTAACATATGATTTATAGTGTTATATCTGTGATGTGCTACTAACTGGGTTCGACAGAACACAACCGTAAATGAACTCGTATTGAATGAATGAATAATACAAAGTTAAAATGAACGACAATCACATTATGCATTTACGATCCATATTGATTGCTGCTTGATCGGTACTTCTTTTACTGTCTATAATATTGCACTGTCCATATAGCACATCACCGATATTACAAGTATCTCTTACGTAGAATTGAAAGCGAGAGAATGCTAGCAAATCAAAGAAGTAACACAAATTCTTATTCGTCAAGACGGTAGAGGAGTCTGCATTGTTCATCCCGAATATTAAGATTATTATCAAGGCTGTCCTCCAAGACAGCTAAAACTCGTTGTTTCATTCTACTCAGAGATGAAGGGCTCAGTCCATTTAACCGTTTTAGTTCAGAAACCTTTGAAATTCAGCGAGGCATCAAGTTCATATGCTTTTCGGTATTTTTTTGCTCTTCTGCTCAAGTACACTTTCAGGACGAAAACAGAAGGTATTTTCCTAAGCACACCGCGTCATTGCTAGTTTTTAAATTTGAACTACTTGGAAGCGCAAACCAAGAGACGGGATGTGCTAATCCGTGACCTGCTTTTTTGCCGTAGATGCAACCATGATTGCTTACCCGCAGTAACATCTCCAATCGCTAATTGACTGTTTTTCGTCGGCATGCAAAGACTTTGGACTGACAATCAGCTTGAGCAAGACCAAAGTTCTTGATCAAGGGACTGTATCGCCTCCCATCATTACTATTGGAGACTGTCAGCTTATAATGTACATTCATGGTCTATATCGACCGAAGGAGGCCAATAACAAAAACTTGGCAATTTGCACCACAGCAGCGTAGCAGTACCTTTAATGTCAGTAGTGGTTTTGTGGAGCAATTAGTCACGACATTACTACTTATCATTTCGGGAATATCTTCCATATGGTATTGTTTTCTTATAAAGTAATTTGTTTTCCTGTCTACATTTGTCATTCACTTTTCATGAATTAAACGAAAGGGACCTTTAGACGTTACCGTCATCCTATTTGTCTTTCAGCAATTGTAGTCTCAAACTTTAATAGTATTTAACGAACAGGGTAAATTATTTTCGAATATCCACGATCATACATGCTGCATAAGTACTGGATCTCAGATTACTTTTACATTTCGATCGCATTGGGAACCAGCTTACCATTGAGCCCAGTGAATACATCTTGAACAGGCGTCGGAACTCCCATCCAGACGTACTTGATTAAACGTGGATAATCTGGTTCACCGGCAACTTTTCCACAGCGGCCTGCTTTCGTATCAAATCTCCAATACCGAGAACCGGACATCAAATAAACTTCTTTGTTTTCCGACCACTGGAATATAGTGTCAACTTTTTTTACTTCTACCGGCAACCCGATTTCGGTCAGAGACAGCCCTTGATGCGGACAAGGCCAGGTCAGGTGCGATACATCACGTAAGATCCAAAATCGATCACCTGGTCATGTGAGAAAACTTTACTAGTTGGTGTAATTTGTGTATTATCTTGGCAAACGTTTGGTTATATAATAAGTAGCGCCGTTTACATAACAAACTTGAGAAAAATACTCCACATTTGGATGCATTTCGATCAGACACGACACGACCGGTTTCGCTCTGTTTGCAGTCATCGGGTAGCAACAGTAGGATCAGGATCCACCTACCTTGAAACGTGGAGAAATCACAAACAACGTATGAACATGTAAACCAACCTTTTCAATTTTATGTGCCGACACAGAAGTATAGGTAAATAGCGATAGTAAAATGAAGGTTTTGAGTAAAGTGAGAAAGTCAAACAGCTTTGATGTACAAGTATTTTTGTCGAAGATTATTGCAACTCTGAGCGCTCCTGGTTCTGCTTCGCCATTAAACAAACGCATGGATTTCCATTCTTGTGTGTGGAGTCGGATTGCACGTTGTTGATCGTCCTAAATTTATAATAATTCAAGTTCGCGTAAGATTTTGATGACCGCAAATTATAAATACCACCCAGTTCCGCGATAAAATAACATCATTATAATATGAGATCTAGAGTACAATAACACCTAATCCTGATCACAGTTGCAATCTATGTGACAGTTATTCCATAATCCAATGCTTACCGCTGAAAAAATAAATTTTATCCATCAATTCGATCCCAGCGTCGATTTGTTTCAATGTCGATGGCAATGCCGTCCAAAATCGGAAAATTCCGTGGTCTCACCAACGTTCTCATAAACAATCCAGTTGGCAACAGAATTTGCCCAACGTACTCGCCACATATACTAAGAAATCCGGAAAACAATTCGGTGTTTAAAAAGCAATACACTAAATGAACAACGGGTTTCAATTTTGGTACTAACTGATTCTATCTAATACAAAACAAACTATATCCGATCTTCAAAAAGAAGTCTTCAAATTGCTTTCAATATTTCCAGATTTGTGAACCAGTAAAATTGCTGCATTCATATAATCCACACAACAGATCCACAAACAAATGTAGGGTTGTGCTGAATATTTTCTCATCTACACACCGCAACCTGTTTCTTGCTGCTTGCCGTCATCAGCTGGAGACAAGAATATTATATTCAGTAAGACTTGAAACAGTAAATAAGTTGTTAACAAAGTTAGATTTGAATGACAACTAAAATATGTGGTTCTTATAAAAGAATTGTTGTTGTTGGCCTCATTCGGTTGATCACAAGCTCTTGATAGTTTTATGCCCTACGATGTTTCGAATGATTAATCAGTCTGAATCGGGACGAACAATCTCTCGCGAGGCGCTCACAGCGATAGGAGTTACTCGGTCAAACGATCTGAGTTGCACGCCAGCAGTCGTGAACATTGTACACTCGCTGGTCGAGCGCTCAGTATGCTTGACATTGACTAATTCAGTGTTATTACTCTCATGTCCCTTCATTTCTAAAATCGACTTCTGGCTGTTTCCTGTTATAACGCGAAGATGGTAGGGTTATTTTCGATGAGCCTTCAAAAGTGGCAGAGGTAATAAAAGTTAGACTCTAATGACACCGTCAAATAGGGTTCTCACATAGAAAAGTGATGTTAAATTACATGAACACAAAGTGATTTTTTCATAGTTCAGTGATCCTAATCGCACACCAAAACCTGCTTTGCCACAACTAAGAAGATTTTATATGCGTACATACATACAAACATACATAAATACATGCACGCATACATACATATATACATACATACATACACGCATACATACATGCATACATGCATACATAGATAAACACAAACATACATACACACATACATATCTAAATACATACATACATACATACAGACCTAGAATCAAGAATCAAGATTTTATGGTGATAAAAAGCTAATGCTTTACACGTACCATTGAATGACAACTATTGCACAAAGAAAAATTTAATCAAATCACATTGTTAATATTTCTGGGTTCATGTTGCTTCAATACACCGGGCCAAATTCAGGGTTTTGTTTGACGTATGCATCCAATTTCGATTTGAAAACATCAATTGTCGTTGCATTCACCACAACTTGCGGTAGCGCATTCCATAGAAAGCAGATACGCACAGAGAAGAAATAGCGACGACAATCAAGTCTTGAGTGCGGTATTTCGAGGCAACACGAGTGACTGCGTGTATTTCGAGGGGAGTTTACTTTTATTAGTTCGCTAAGCGGATGGTTTTCGATCCGCAGTATCTTGTAAGCCAGAATCAGGTCGATCCTCATTCGTCTTCGTGTAAAATCACGCAAACCAAGGATGGCCATTCGCTCTTGATACGGGACCCGCTGCATCCCTTCAACTAACTTTGTAGCTTTGTGGTATATTCGATCCAGGATCTCGATGTCTTTACGCAACCACGGTGCCCAGGCTGGGATCAAATAATCCATCGTTGGATGGATGTAAGTATTTAAAATACGAGGAATTGTTTTGGACGAGAACCGTCCGAAAATTCTTCTCAGGATTCCTAATATACCACATGCCCGATTAAACACTTTTCTACAATGCATATTCGGTTTCAGGTTATTAGTAATCCAAATTCCGAGGTCCTTTTCAGTGGTGGTCCAATTTAGGATATCATGGCCTAGATGGTATGTATATTCGCAGTTACGGCCAAGCTGTAACATATGACATTTACGTAGGCTGAAAGGCATTTGATTCTCTAGAGACCAGCGATACAGAACATCCAAGTCGTTTTGCAGCATTAAACAATCTTCATTAGATCGGATTTGCTTCCATATTTTATTGTCATCTGCAAAAAAACGAGCTTGCATCGCACTATTTCAGTTATATCATTTATATATAACAGGAAAAGAATAGTCCGAGCACTGAACCTTGAGGCACCCCGCTCGTGACATCGATACTTTTCGACAATACTCCGTCAATGCGAACTCGCACGTGCCGATCGGTCAGATAATCTGTTAGCCACGATAGTAAGTTAGATACATACATACATATATACATACATACATACACACATACATGCATACATACATACATACATTTGTGCGTCCGTGTCTAGATCCTAATTGGCGTTTTCTTGTCTAGAAGGAAACGGAGCTGATTGATTGTTCACTTATTGTCCTCGGGTTATGAATGAAAACAAAATTAACAGATACCAGATTATCGTTCGATCAAAATCTCCTGGAAGTGGTGAAAAACTAAATAGACATTTGGAACGCAAACGTCTTTTCTCCTAGATTGAACAGGTTTGATCTCAGCATTTTGGTTACGTATCATATTCTTTGTGTTTAATTAGTTTTCTAATTTAAAAACAAGATTTAGTGTAAAACAGACATACCTGTTTGTGGAACACAAAGTATTCGCGGTCACGTAATTTGACTATTGCGTCGATTGGTACGTCACAGCTGTCTTTTGGCTCTTTGTCTCTTGGACTTGTTGGTGTGGTTACGCTTCGTTCTGTAATGAACAACAAAATTTCCACCCGTAATGAATACTTGGTTCCAAGGTTGTCACGGCCGGGGTGGTTTTGGGGATAAGCTCCCAATTCCAAAAATGCTCCAATGGCCTGCGTCTCATATAGCCTCTGACAACCAAGTCCAGCTCCTGGCCTGCACGCGTGGTCCTGTGTGACCCGGCGGAACTGCTTCTACTGACAGGAGAAAGGGCGAAGGCGGCTGACTGGCGCCTCAAAACCAGCATGCTTCGGGCAGGTGGAGCTCGTTAGTCCATGAAGGCGGCCCACCTAGGGGAAGGAAAACCCTTATCTCAAACCTCCACTGCCTTGTGGCTACATCCATTCATGGAAAAGGCTTCAGGAGTCAACCTCGAGGAAAAATCCGGAGCCGGAGTCCCGTTAGGCAGTCCGAAGTTTATTCAACTTCGTCCTGCCAGCTCCTGCGACGGCATTGTCCAAACGTATCAGTTTAGCTATTCCTTTGGTTCCAGTGGTGCCGTGGAGAGGGAGCATTTGCTGCATGGGCAACAGCTAGTTCTCCATATTGAACGGCCCTGGCGTACATCACAACGCGCCAATGGAGAGGACACTCCATTCCGCTTCTACGGAAAATAAAACGGGAAGCAGCAGATACCGGTTAAAAGCTATGGCTCGACTGGCGTAGAGCTAAGCGCCTGGGGCTGCTTTCGACGGTGGGAGAGACTTCCAGGTCTCATTGGACGGCTACCGCCCGCCTCAAGCTGGGCAGCCCCCAGTCAATAAGGTGCCGTCTCGCCACGGTCTGCTATCCTCATTGGGTGCATGGGGATTAGGAATCAACCGACAAGCAGACTGTATTTTTCCGCACCAGCGAATCGAAATACCAAACAACAAATGTCAGTTCTGAAACTTGGAACCTGGAACGTCCGGTCCATGCTTCCAGGATTTCATGACGACGTCTCGAATATCAGAGGCGTTAGAAAGTCCGCCGTGATTAACAACGAGCTAAAGAGGCTAAATGTCGACGTGGCTGCCCTACAAGAGACGCGCTTACCAGACACTGGTAAGCTAACAGAAAGTGATTACACATTCTTTTGGAAAGGAAGAGGTTCCGATGAGCCTCGACTGCATGGAGTTGGGTTTGCCGTGCGAAACGACATATTAAAAGCAACAGAACCGAGCAGCAGTGGGAGCGAACGGATTTGGACTCTAAATCTGAGGTGCATTACTGGTACCATTACGTTGGTCAACGTTTATGCACCGACGCTCTCTGCGACGCCTGCTGAAAAAGACGCTTTTTATCATAACCTCACAGCCGTCCTGAAAAACGTACCACAGAAAAACTGTGTAGTGGTATTGGGTGATTTCAATGCCAGAGTTGGTGCAGATTACGAGTCTTGGCAAAACTGTCTCGGAAGGTTCGGCGTAGGTAAAACCAATGAAAATGGGCAACGCCTTTTAGAATTGTGCACACAGTTCAATCTTTGTGTCAGTAACACCTTCTTTCAAACAAAACCACAGCATAAAGTCTCTTGGAAGCATCCTCGCTCTAAGCATTGGCATCAGCTTGATCTTATTCTTGTTAAGCGTACTAATATAGGAAGAGTGCTCCTCACTAGATCATATCAAAGCGCAGACTGCGACACTGATCATTCACTGGTCTGTGCAAAACTGAAGCTCCCCCACACGAGATTCACCGCACCAAATTGTCTGCTAAGCCTAGGATAGACGTCACTCGCATGTGCGAACCTAATCTAACTGCGAGATTCGCAAAAGCCTTCACGGACGAGTTCAACAAGACAACCCCACTTGAATCTGCTTCAGAAAACTGGGAATTGATAAAAAGCTGCATATGCCGAGTCGCACTTTCCACTTTCGGTCCGAAGAAAGCTCGAACGAGCGACTGGTTCGAAGCAAACGCTTCTGAGATGACTGCTGTGCTGGATGAGAAACGCTCAGCATTCTTGAGGTTCAAAGGTATGCCAACAGATGAAAACTTACGTCTTCTAAGAGCAGCTAGAAATAAGGTCCAACAGACTGCAAGGCGTTGTGCAAACGACTATTGGACTGAAGTTAGCCTCAATATCCAAAAAGCTGCGGATACCGGCAATTTTCACGGTATGTATGATGGGATCAAGAGAGCCATTGGCCCAAACAAACTTAAAACGGCTCCCATTAAGTCTTTATCTGGTAAGCCGATTGTCGACAAAACTCAACAGATGGAAAGATGGGTAGAGCACTTCTCCTCCCTTTACTCTATGGACAGTACGGTTCTACCGCATGCACTTGAAAATGTCGAGCGGTTGCCGACCATTGAATATCTAGATACCCCTCCTACTCTTGATGAGCTCAATAAGGCAATCGACCGCTTATCGAATGGGAAGGCCCCTTGTGACGACGGAATTCCACCTGAGCTCATCAAATGCGGTAGAGCGCATTATTACAGCCTCTTCACCATTTGCTTCTTCAGTGCTGGCAGGAGGGGGGTGTCCCACAAGAGATGCGAGACACAAAGATCATTCGCTATTTAAGAATAAGGGTGGACAGAGCGACTGCAACAATACAGAGGAATCTCCTTCTGAATGTTGTAGGCAAATTGTTTGCTAAAGTCGTACAGATCCGGCTGCAAGTTTTAGCTGATAGAATTTACTCCGAATCTCAATGTGGCTTCCGCAAGGGAAGATCAACCGTTGACATGATCTTCTCCCTGAGACAACTTCAAGAAAAGTGTCGGGAACAGCGTATGCCATTATACGCTGTTTTTATTGATTTAACTAAGGCATTCGACTACGTCAGCAGGGAGGGTCTCTTCAAAATGCTCGATCTGATAGGCTGCCCCCCAAGGCTGCTGAGACTCGTTATTTCGTTTCACTCAGGCATGAAAGGCTCAGTCCATTTTAACGGTTGCAGTTCAGAAGCATTTGAAATTCGCCGAGGCGTCAAACAAGGGTGTGTTCTTGCTCCCACGCTGTTCGGCATTTTCTTTGCTCTGCTTCTGAAGCACGCTTTTAAGATGAGAACAGAAGGCATTTACATACGCACGCGAAGTGATGGCAAGCTTTTCAACCTGAACCGGTTGAGAGCACAAACCAAAGTACGAGATGTGATAATCCGTGACCTGTTGTTTGCCGACGATGCAGCCTTTATTGCTCACTCCCAAGAGAACCTACAGTCGCTAATGGACTGTTTTTCGTCGGCATGCAAAGACTTTGGTCTAACAATCAGCATGAGCAAGACCAAAGTCCTTTGTCAAGGGACTGTATCGCCGCCAATCATCACTGTTGGAAACTGTCAGCTCGAACCAGTACATCATTTCACATATCTTGGTTCAACCATTGCGGACAACCTCTCGCTAGACACGGAGATTGATAAGCGGATTGGCAGAGCAGCTGTCATTTTGTCCCGATTGAACTCTCGTGTTTGGGGTAACCGCAAGCTGACTGTAAAGACAAAGATGATGGTATAGAGCGCGTGCGTACTAAATGCTTTACTATACGGCAGTGAAACCTGGGCCACCCACGCAAGACACGAACGGAAGCTGAATGCTTTCCATCTATGAAGCATCCGTCGTATCTTGAACATATCGTGGATGGACAGAGTGACTAACGCTGAAGTGCTTTCAAAAGCTGGTCTACAGAGCATGTTTACCCTATTACGTCAGCGCCGCCTGCGGTGGCTTGGTCATGTCTATAGAATGGAAAATGGTCGTATTCCGAAAGATCTACTCTACGGTGAGTTGCAATTAGGAAGTCGACCATTGGGCAGACCGCACTTGCGGTACAAAGATGTTTGCAAAAGAGATATGAAAGCTCTTGACATTGACCCCGCAAGCTGGGAAGAACTTGCTCTTGACCGCTCACTTTGGAGGCATTGTGTAAAGCGTCGACTGCAAGCCGGGGAGGAGCAAATACAGCTCCTGGCTGCTGAACGCAGATCACGCCGCCGGCGTGCAACTGATGCAATACAACAGAGTTCTGACTATCGTTGCAAGCGCTGTGGGAGAGATTGTTCCTCCCGAATCGGACTGTTTAGTCATTCAAAAAGTTGCAAAACATGAAATTCATGCGATGTGATGTACATCCATGGTCGACATCGACCGACGGAGGCCAACAGACAGAATGAATACTTGTTATCGAATGATGCGAAATACGAAGATCATTTTAAATTGAGTCTTGACTTCAGTTAGCTCAATGATGTAATGCGTCTAGAAATTCAATGTTATCCCATTTTATTCAATATTGGTCAATCTAAATTGCTCTCGCCTAGAATTGTGATTTGCTAATTTCTCAATAAACGTTGATGAAATCGTCTGAGTGTCAATCTAACATGTGTGTAAACTGCGTGCTACTCACATACTCCACACTATCATGCATATTGTTTCCATCAAATTCTTTATAACTCGTGTGAGTAAGTTCAGTGAATCGTGAAATTTACTCGCATGAAAACTGCGTTACAGATTCAAAAACAATTAAACGAATCACTTTACTTTCTCTCTTGAATTTCACTCTGACCACTGGGCATACTGACGCACCCAGTGCACATTGATTGGAAACTAATGTGACAACTCATCCAAAAATTACAGGCAAAATGATGCAGCCATTTAAGATCTGAGGTGATTGCTTTACGATTAAGGAGACGAGTGGATGATCCTCTGTCTCCACGTTCACTGTTATCCAGCAAATGAAATCACTTTTTGTAAGTAATCTAAGAGGAAACACGATCAATCGGTGGAGAGATTATTTCACATACCGCTCGATACGCTTATAACTGAGCAATATATTATTGTGCTCATGCACCCACATTTGCTCACCACAAACGGTTTCTCGCTGATTACGTTCATCCGGTGAAGATATTTTAATTAGGTTTAGTGAACCTTTAAACAGTGATTCAAGATTCAAGAATTTATGGTATAAAAAGCTCGTAGCTGTACAACACCACAGGATATTCGTATAAGGACAATAGATATATATACCAAAAAGATTGAGTCATTAGGAAGATCAACAGTTTTTTAGTTGCAAAAAATGTCATGTATTGTGGCGGTATGAAGGGTAAAAAAATATTCGTTTGGAAAAAAATCTTGTTATATAAACGGGATGTAGGGTGGAATTACTACGCATAAATATATCCAATTTGTTCCTGAAAATCCTTTCACAAGATGATTGGACAACATCTGACAGTAGGTAGTTCCATGAAAAAACAAATGCGCACCGAATAGAAGAACCGACGGCAGTTCCGGTGGGAATGTGGAATATCAAATGCCAATGGGTGAGTACGTGTGGCATGGCTTGATCGGAGGTGAAATAGATGCCTCACAGGGTGCGCCTTGGAGTTCATTATTTTGTAGGTTAGTATTAGATCAAATCGAACACGTCTGTGAAGCAGTGTATCCAAATTAAGCTGCTCGAGTCGATTCTCATATGGTAGGTTGCGGAGACAGCCAACCATTTTAGTTGCTCTGTGATAAATCCTCTCGAGCAGCTTGATGTCCTTTTGTAGCCACGGTGCCCAAGCTTGCACTGAGTAATCCATCACCAGGGTTTATAAACCTATTTATGAGCATGGAGAATGATTCCCGGAAAAAAATGTCCGAAAATACGCCGAAGCATACCTAGCATGCGGCTAGCTCGGTTGTACACTGCTTCGCATTGCATGCTAAACTTCAGACTTCCACTAATCCATATTCCGAGGTCTTTTTCTTTGGTTGTTCATTCCAGTTGATTTGGTCCAAGGTTGTATGAGAATGAAAAATCTTTGCCTATTTGCAACATATTACACTTTCGGAAGTTGAATGGAAGTTTATTTCTCTCCGACCAGCTGTTCAATATATCCAAATCGCTTTGTAAGCGCAAACAGTCCACGCTTGACGTGATTCGCATTCAAATTTTAACATCATCCGCAAAGAGAACCATTTTGGCTGTGACAAGTTTCGAAAGGTCTTTGATGTAGACCAAAAAGAGAACCGGACGAAGTACCGAAACTTGTGGGACACCGCTAGTGGCTTCGATTTCCCCAGATATTACACCATCGATACGTACAGTTGCTTTGCGATCAAGAAGGTAACTTCTCAGCCAGGCAAGAAGGCACCCATCAATGCCAAAATCGTGCAGCTTGCGCAGGAGTATTGAATGGTCCACGCGATCAAACGCCTTTGATATGTCCAAGTAACACGCACGCACGCAACTACCATTATCCACAGCCTGCGTCCAGTCATCCAGTGTCTCCAATAGGTTAGTCAAGCAAGAACGAGACTTCCTAAATCCATGTTGCTCTCTTGACAACAAGTTTTGGGCATCGAGGTGACTCACAATTCTTTCGCACACAATTCGCTCCATAATTTTTGAGATCACTGGAAGGAGTGTAACAGGGCGGTAATTTGCTGGGTCAGAACGAGTTCCACCTTTGTAGAGGAGTGTTATGATTCCTCTCTTCCAGTCATTAGGTACAACACCCTCCATCAAGGAGTGATTAAATAAATCACAAATTTGTTCGCACAGTTGACAGCCGCATAACTTTAGGATTGCAGGTGTGATTCCGTCAGCTCCCGGGGGACTTGTTGATATTCAACTTGCGTAGGTGCTGCTGCACTATTTCCGAACTGATGCATATATAGCATATCGTTTCCGGCACAATGGGTGCTGACAATTCTGATGGTTGTAATTCATCATTGGGGGTGAAAACTCGTGAATAAAAACTCGGTAGAGCGTTAGCGGTTTCTAAAACAGAATCAGTTAGTCTGTTATCTGTCATGATCGGAAAAACACCGGGTTTCAGCTTCGTAGTGTTGTTAACAGTTCGATAAAGCAGTTTGGGATTTCGCTGCATTCTTACCGCCAGTTGAAGCTGGTGATATTGTTTGTCCTCTCGGATTAGATTTGTGACTTGATTCCGCAATTTGCGAAAGTTTGCCCACGTCGAATCACTTCTGGAGACCCTGTGAATAGCCCATGTCAAATTTCGCTTTGTCAACCATTTTCTAGTCCTACTGCGAATTCTGAAGTGTGGTTCTTTGCTATTATGTTTCGCGACATTTTAAGAATTGAAATGTATCATGTTGATTATGTAATCTGTCAGGGTTGTGCAATGCGAGTCCGGATCCCTGAAATTTATATTATTTTCATCGAAAGCTACCATTGTTTCCATCAAACCAATGTAATCCACTTTTCTATTTTATTTTGTTTGCTTTACAATTCTACTGGCGTTGCACACGTATTGAAAAAGCAGAACGAGGTGGTCGCTTCGACCCAGCGGAGGGTGATCCTGAACATCTTCGACGGATGTGGCTTCAGACGTTAAGACTAGGTCTAGAACAGAGGTCTGTTGCAAATTTCGTTGCCGTGTATAATCGAAAACATGATTATACAAGGGGATGTAATCGAACAGTTCGCGAAATTTGTAGTCTAGGGATAGGGGTGGATGATCTACTCGGTTATATAGTTGAGGCAGATTGAAGTCTCTCATAATCAGCAATTGCGACTTGCGCTGTTTTCCGGCGTACTGCATTGCTTTCAAGAGGTTTCCGTTATACGCATCCAATGATGATGGTGAACGGTAAACTACACCAACGATGCAACTGCCGCTTGATTCTAGCTTCAAGTTGCACCATAAACTGTCTCCCAGATCGAGTTCAGTATCTGTAACTACCGTACAGTATAAACGGTCATGGTGGTAAACAGCTACTCCACCACCTGTTCTTAAGTGGTCTCTCCGAAACAGGGTCATGTTTGGAATAAAGAGCTCGCGATCGCTCACGTTAGGTTGGAACCATGTCTCAGTTATTGCTATGACGTCGAGTGAGTGCCGATTGCAGAGATCCTTCAGTTCAGCTATTTTGTTTAACAGGCATTGTGCGTTTGTATATAGGCAATTGATTGTGGTTTTCGTATACAGTGATGGGGCTGAAAGCTCGTCTATTAGTCCGACCCTTCGAGAGTGGGACATCGGAGTCTAATCGGAGTCTCGTCTGATTGTGGAAGCCGTGGTTCATTAGAAGGCGTAGAAAGTCTGTGATCACTCATTCTGAAATTCTTCGGGAGATTCCTATGGCTTGCTTTCCAGTTAGCCCTAACTGATTTCATCATACCTTTCGTTAAAAATGTTACTTTCAGAGGTTTTGGCCCGTCACCTTTATAGTTTGGTGAACGAGGTATTCTAAAAGTGTCCACCACCACTGACTCATGAGCCTCGATGCTGTTGGCAACGTAGAGCCACTGTTTGTTATCGTGATGCTGTATTTCACTTCCCGAAGCAGTGTTAGTGTGTTTGGGAACAACAAGAAGAACAACACTGCGTTGGTCACATTTTTTCCCATTGTTTAAATTACCTTTTCTCTCCCACCACGGAATATCAGCATGTATGCGACATTTAGTCTGTGAGAATTTACGTAGCAAATAAGAGTTGAACAGAACGTCTTCCATCTCTTTTTGGCTTTTGAAAGTTGTTCTCAGTAAACGTGGTTCGTCGAGATGAGGAGAATTATGGTGCCGTCTTTGGCGGG
This sequence comes from Atriophallophorus winterbourni, assembly GCA_013407085.1. Lineage (NCBI taxonomy): Eukaryota > Metazoa > Platyhelminthes > Trematoda > Plagiorchiida > Microphallidae > Atriophallophorus > Atriophallophorus winterbourni. The sequence continues at coordinate 48,363 of JACCGJ010001617.1, forward strand.
TTTTTGAATCATATCCATCATTGAACACAGCTGGTACCATTGTTCAATGTCGTGAGTTCTTCTACTCGAGAAACGTGTCCCTGATATCTCCGGCACATTGGTGCAAATGACACTGAGATTCATCAAAGTTGTTTTCATTTCAGTATTAGTTTTTGAAGTAGAGGAATTCTGCTGGTGGACAGTCAGTACACGCCCCTTCGACTTTGTAATCTGATTAACATCTGAGTCGCAGCTTGCGTTGGTATTACTCAGCTGTTTAGCTTCCCGCAAATTCTCTTTAAGTAACGGAGCAACTTGTGGAGTTACGGGATGTAGCGTGATGAAGTCTTGAACAAAGTTATCTTTTAATTTTACTCTTGAATACGGAGTGTACAAAAACCACGGTTTTCAAATACTGAAACACAAAGTGATTTATTTACTGCTCACTGATCCAAATATCGCGGCAACTTTGTTTACTGCTTTACCTCTCTTTCAAGGTTCACTAAATCAAATCTTGCTATTTCCATTTGATGAAGACAAACAGTCAAAAACAGTCTGCGGATTGTATATGCGGGGATGTGAGCACCAAATTACATCATTTCATACGTTTTATAGGATGGATTCTTAAATTCGCTGTCAATTCACTAATTTACCAATCCACATGTCTCAACATTTACCAAATATTTAAAGAAACTATCGATGAAATTTTGTTTGTTCCGCAGTGTGCTTTTATGTAAATAACAACTTTGTTTTCTATTAATGTCATATGTTTTCTCTCTCGATATTTTGGTTACTGTGATCTAACAATTTGATTCAAATCAACCGATGCTAGTCACACGAAATCTGAGGTTTTCACAACAATTTACAGGTGATGGTCTTAATTGTAACAGTGATAATTAAATCACCTTTCAGCGTTCTTGTTAAAATATATACTTAAAGTCAGTGAAAGAAAAGGAGAAATTTCAATACATAAATCCCACCTCTGCTCCGAGGGTAAATGATTCTAGGACGAATAGTAGTAGTGGTCGTTGTGGTAGGATTATCTGAAATAAACGATTTAAACGAACTGACTTTTAAAGAACAATAAATCTTGAAGTAATTGTTAAAACAGATAAGCAGAGCCAACGTTAAAAAAACATTGCACTTAATTGATCTAAGGCAACTTAGAAAGACAACGGAATAGACTAGATCTCAGAGTTCGTATATTTCGAAATTTACAAACCGCGACAGGTTCTTGGTTATTTACCGTCATCTAAGTTAAAGAGGCTATAGTTTTCCAGGAAAAACCGAGTGCATCTGTCAGCACCAAAGGTTTTATGTCCGTAGTGTTATGCATATCTTGATACATACGTGCAGTCAAATCGTTTTGCAAAATGTCTAACTATCAAATTAATTTGTGGACACCATGGGCATTAGCAACAGTTTTGGGGGAGCTCATTCCAAAGACTGCATATGCGGAGTCAAATTATCGGTTTTTAATGAAGCTGCATCGGTACGTGTGCCGCTTAATTAGTCTTTAGTTTGGAGCATCTATGATTTTGTAAATGAGAAGCACATCACACGGAATATGATATAAATTTGTAGGTCACTAGTGGATAAGGCTGGCACGGCCAACCTGTTCATTCGCATATTTCCGCACATGTGGCTTAATGGATCTATATGCACGTAGAATTTTACAAAAATCAGATTAGGTGGTCTCAACCATTGTGTGTAATTTGTTAAGATCAGCCAAATGAACTGACCATGTTGTGTTTGCTCCTAAGGAAACCGGTGACACGAAATGGCTGCACGCGAGTTTGGTTTGCCAGCTATGATTAGATAATTTCTAAATAATTATCCCTTTGTGTGTGAATTTGTCATGTGGGTAATAAACACGAGACCAAATGACGTGTTCGTGCATTTTGTGAATTGTTTGGGATTATGGTCAACATATTGTTCTCGGGGTGTGAATCCAAACGCACTAGACAGGCAGGACAGGAAATGGGGTTGACGTGATTAATGTGTGATCGCTTGTCATTGGGCCAACAATGTCGAGATTGAAACGTGATTCGACCTAGGGTGACCTGATATAATGATCCCCTTCACGATATTACCCGTATCGCTTGGTGGTGGAGATAAACCCACAAGAATGATTGCAGGCATTCTTCATCCAAAACCGCAGCAGCATTACATGTTGCTTTGAATAAAGTTTTGATGTATAAACGCATTTTGGGCTCAAACAATGATTACTCTACAATTAAGTTAATGTATTTTATTGTTATTGATGATTTTACGGATTAATCATTTAGTCATCAATGAGCTAGTTAGTGATATGAGGGTGAATGTGTGTGCTCCTTTGCAAGGACGAACTTCCGCATAATAATTATTATTTATTTATATCTGCATCACTTACGTCTTGGGGGAAATTTGGTCTGTTCTGTTGGGTACGTGACTGGATATCCCATTGTAATAGAGGCCCGTTTACGTGTAGTACGAGGACCTAAAATTCAAAAGCTCTTGTCATAGGACAATGCGCTGTTTGATTAACGTATCTAAAAGACGAGCGATTATAAAGCAAAAACGTAAGATTAAAATGTTCCAAAATTTGTGTTCTTCATCAAACCTGATGACATCGTCATCGAAAATGTCTTACGCATCGGATGAACCATAAATTTAGTAAGTTTATTAGCCAACTAATAAATGTGAAGTCATTTGTTGTCCATCGTCAGCAATACCCCGAGCCACCTGACGGACGCATAATTTTGTGCTCTGATACTTTTGAAGATTATTCGTCATTCTCTGATTCTATATGGATCATTCTTACACCATTCGATTTCGCTTGAAGAGATCTATTGTACTCAATCATTTTTAGTGTTCTGTGATCAATATTTCAGTAGTTCCTATTTTCCGCATCACCGTAAAAATTTTGTGCGCGTGCAAAATTGGTTGTCGCTGTCTTGACTTGCTCGGGACCGCTAGCATTCGAAAGATCTGCTGAATTCAACAAGTCGTGTTTCCTTTGGGTGAGATCAAATCTACAGTCACTACGACTGTTCCACTCGAAAATTTGCATCCAATTCATTGCGATGCGTTCCCACGCGAACCTCGCAAATTTCATCTTTCAAAAGTAAATCGATCTATACGCGCCTAGATGTTTTCGTGGAAGCTATCTAAACCGACATTCAACGATCAGGTGACATTGACCTCAACTGCCATCTTGTTGGAGGACCCAGGAAAACTACGCGTGATTTGTGTAAAATTTTCAAAAAGAGAGTAAGTGTGAAATCGAATGTAGTCATGTGTTATATGTGCTCTAAAGTGATACACACTAATTGCGATAAAGTTTTGACTGAAGAAAAAGGTGTCTGTTATTTATGCAATGTCTGTAGAACAAAGCCCTTAAACGGCGCCGAGACAAACCAGGAAACCAAGAAGATGGTACCAAATACTTAGAGAACTGTTCTCAAAAATTCTAGGAAACATTGAATTCGATAGTAAATACCCACAATAACTCACTAGAAAGTGAAACCAACCTAAATCCAATGCTAAATCCCGTACCTACACAAGAATTTGTGGGAGGCTGAACAGCTTAATAATGCATACGCTATCTGCAACTCAGATGTTAGTCAAGATTAAATAGTAGAAGGGGCGTCTACTGACTGTCCATCAGCAGAATTACTCTACCTCCATAAATAATATTGAAATAAAAACAAATTTGAAGAATCTCAGTGTAATCTGCATCAAAGTGCCGGAGACATCAGAGACATTTTTCTCAAGTAGACGAACTAAGGACATTGAACAATAGTACCAGCTGTTTTCAATGATGGGTATGAGCTCGATACTGCCTGATTCAATAATCTGCCTAAATCGGCACCCCACCTCTTCTCATCTTGATGAACCGCGTTTATTGATGATAACTCTTAAAAGCCAAAAAGAGATGGAAGACGTTCTTCTAATCTATTGCTTGCTTCGTACATGTTCACAGACTAAATGTCGCATACATGCTGATATTCCATGGTGGGTGAGAAAAGGTAATTTAAACAATGGGGAAACATCTTACCAACGCGGTGTGATTCTTGTTCGTTTTCCCGAAAACACCAACACTGCTTTGGGAAGTGAAATACGGCACCACGATTAAAAACAGACGCTCTAAGTTGCCAACAGCATCGAAGCTCACGAGTCAGTCGTGGTGGATACGTTCAGAATACCTCGGATAACAAATTTTAAACGTGACGAGCAAAAAACCTTTAAAAATAATATTTTTAACGAGTGGTATGATGGAATCAATTAGAGCCAACTAGAAAGCAAATAATAGTAATCTCCCGAAGGATGGCAGAATGAATGACCCCAGACTTTCTACACCGAAACCGCCCAACGAACCACGGCTTCAGCAATCAGACGAGACTCCGGTTAGAAACACTGCGGCAATCCCCAAAATTACCAATGTCTGACTCTCGAAAGGTTACACAATGCCTGTTAAACAAACTAGCTGAACGGAAGGATCCTGTAATCAGCACTCACTGGACGTAATAGGAATAACTGAGACATGGTTCCAACTTCACATGAGCGATGGCGAGCTCTCTATTCCAAACATGACCCTGTTTCGGACAGGCTGTGAAGTAGCTGTTTAACACCACGAAAGTTTATACAGTACGGTAGTTACAGACACTGATCTCGATCTGGAAGACAGTATATGGTGTAACTTTAAGCTCGAATCAAGCGACAGTTGCATCGTTGGTGTAGTTCAGCGTTAACCATCATCATTTGATGCGCATAACGAAAAACTCTTGAAAGCAATACAGTACGTTGGAAAACAGCGCAAGTCGCAATTTTTGATTATGGGAGACTTCAATCTGCCTCAAATATATAACCGAGTAGATCATCCTCCCCGATCACTAGACTACACATTTCGCGAAATTTTCGATTACATCACCTAGTATAAACATATTTTCGAATATACGCGACAACGAAATTTGCAACAGACATCTGTTCTAGACCTAGTCTTAACCTCTGAACCCACGGTCGTTGAAGATGCGCAGGATCACCCTCCGCTGGATCGAATCGACCAGCTCGTTCTGCTCTTTCAATACGTGTGCAACGCCAGTAGAATGGTTAAGCAAACAAAACGAAATAGAAAAGTGGATAATATTGGTTTGATGGAAACATGGTGGCTTTCGATGAACATAATATAAATTTCAGTTATCTGGACTCGCATTGCAAAACCCTGACCGATTAGATCATCAACATAATGCATTTGAATTCTAACTGTGTCCCGAAACATAATAGCAAAGAACCACACTTCAGAATTCGCAGTCGCACTAAAAACTGGTTTAAAAAGCGAAATTTGGAATGGGCTATTCACAGCGTCGCCAGAACAGAATCGATCTGGGCAAACTTTCGCGTATTGCAGAATCATGTCACATATCTCATCCAGGAGGATAAACAATATCACCAGCTTGGGCTGGCAGTAAGAATGCAGCTAAATCTCATATTGCGTTGTCGAACTGTTAACAACACTACTAAGCTTAAACCCGGTGTTTTTCTGACCATGACAGAAACGGAAATAATTGATTCTGTGCTGGAAACCGCTAGTTTTTATTCACGAATCCCCCAATGGTGAATTAGAGCCACCAGAATTGTCATCAACAATTGTGCCGGAGACTATATGCGATGCATGCATCGATTCTGATATACGCAGTTTGAATATCAACACGTCCCCGGGAGCTGACAGAACCACACTTGCAATCCTAAAGTTATGCGGCAGTCAATTGTGCAAACCACTTTGTGATTTGAGGGAAGGGTGTTGTACCGACTGACTTAAAGTGAGGAATCATAACACCAATCTACAAAGGTAAAACTCGTTCTGACCCAGCAAAGTACCGTTGTTACACTCCTTCTAGTGATCTGAGAAGTTATTGCGCGAATTTTATGCGAAAAAATTGTAAGTCATCTAGAAAACCCAAAAACTAGTTGTCCAGAGATCTACATGGATTCCGGAAGTCTCGTTTTTGATTGACTAACCTACTGGAGACAATAGACGACTCGACGAAGGCATTGTAAGAGGGTGGTTGTGTGCGTGAGTTTTATTGGACATACCAAATGCGTTTGATCGCGTGGACAATTCTATACACCTGAGCAAGCTGCAGGATGTTGGTATTAATGGGTGCCTTCTTACCTGGCTGAGAAATTACCTTCTTGATCGCAAGGCACATATCGATGTGTGAATGCTATGTAAATCGAAACCACTAGGGATGTCCCACAAGGTTCAGTACTTGGTCAGGTTCTCTGTTTGGTTTATATCAACGACCTTCCGAAGTTTGTCATAGCCAAATTAGTTCTTTTTGCGGATGATGCTAAACTTTGTACACCCGAGCTAGCCACATGCTAGGTTTGCTTCGGCGTATTTTCAGACTTTTTTCCCGTGAAACATTTCTCATGCTCAGAAATACGTGTATTAACCCAATGATGGAATACTCAGTGCAAGCTTGGGCACCATGACTAGAAAAGGACTTCAAGCTGCTCGAAAGCATTTATCA